>CM056391.1:27728131-27889709 GCA_029718625.1 Synaphobranchus kaupii
AAAGTCTCCGCCAGAGTGTTGTCTTGCACTCCAAAGCAAGATGAAAGCAGCCAAGTTAGAACAACAGCTTCCCCCACCCTTGTCTCTCCACCCCCGAGCCACACCTGCAAACTTCGCACACACACGTCATCCAGGGAAAGTCTAAGAGCCCCTTTCCGACATCAGAAGTGTTCGGAGAGCAGTGATGGACTGGATGCCTACGAGCGACGATCAGCCCAGCTGCCCAGAGAAGGAACCAAAGCCAAAACTGGCATAGACCCCTGGACAGAGATGAGACGGGCGTGGTTAAGGGGCATCCACGTGCGGAAGAAGCAAGTTTGCTGAATGCTGTGCCCTCCGCAACCAAAGGACTGCCAGTAACCATGCTGGGGTTCTAGGAGGTAAAACTGGCGCACACTGTGCAGAATTGGTAGAGACACTGTGGGATTAGGCCGCCTTTCACTCACGCAGTTACAACATTAATGGGAAAAAGCACTGCATGTTACCCAAGGAAGTCCAGGGAACCTCTTCCCTTGCCAGTCCAGATACCCTGACACTGGAGAAGGAAGAGACTGAACCAAGGTGCCATGACAGCAGTGACACAAAAAAATGTCTGCACCACACCGGATCATCACAATGGGACTATTAAACTGGACATGGACTAATTGTTTTAAAGATGGTTAGTGAACCATTGGGACAGTTGTTTTCATGCGGCTATCATTGTACAATGACATATACAATGTCCAAATGTGTGGTTGTTATGATGATGGAACGATAGGCTCTTAGCAGCTGCATGCACCTATCGTTCCAAGAGAGGGAATGACGGGATGTTGCCTAATGTCTTTTGCTCTTTCTCTCTCTCTCTCTCTCTCTCTCTCTCTCTCTCTCTCTCTCTCTCTCTCTCTCTCTCTCTCTGTCTCTCTGTCTCTCTCCCTCTCTCTGTCTCTCTCTGTCTCTGCCCCCCCCCCCCCCCCCCCCACCCCCCCACATCCCTACCACCACCTTTTAACCTAATACCATGCCCATGTTGTGTTTAAGTCCCTTTTATAGAGTGTAGGTGCCCCACCAAATACTGTTCCTGGACACTTATGGACAAGTCTGCCCTATTCATGTGATTATTTAGACTGGCAATCCCGTGGACGATAAACCCTGTCCGTAAGGTTCCCCTGCGTGGACTGACAGCGGTCATAACATGCAGTGCTATCATTAATTGTTCCGCTCTTCACATGTTGCTGTGAGTGATAATGCCTAAGCCCTCAACTCCCACAGTCTTCTCCTGCCATTCCCTAAAGGACACCCACAGACACAAGTGCAATCAAGTGCAACCGGTCCCACACCCTGCCGCGGGAAGCTAGCCCTAAGAAACTGCCGTCAGCAGTCTACCCAATTGGATCCAGGCTAAAGGAGCCAAAATGGATTCCGACAGGGAAAGAGACGCTTCCCCACCCGTCAGAAGAGAGGTCCTGACTGCACTTTGCCACCTGTGGATCATCCAGCTTCCTGTCACAGGAGACAGAGCCCCCCGCACGCCGTGCAGAACTGGTAGAGACACTGTGGGAGTAGATTGCAAACCACAGCGGCAGGATTCACACACACAGCTGCAGGCTGGTAGACTTAGAGCAGAACAGAGTTAGTACAGCGAGGCAGGACAGGATGAACAGCGTGATTACGCCGTTCCTGGCGAGAGCTGATCAAAACCGGACAGGGCAGGACTAGCGAGTTAACGCTGAATACAAGACGAGGCTTTTAAGTTAGGCAAGACAGGACCAGAGAGTTACCACAAAGAGACTTAACGAACTGGCACAGGACAAAGAACACCGGGTGACTAAATACAAACGTAAACCAGTATCAATTAGGTGCGTGATTAACGGAGTAGAGAGTGTGCGGAAAGGAGCATGCGGAAAGGAGGAAAGGGATAGGTGGAAATCGAGTAGTGGAACAGAGTGACACGAAAGGGAAAACCACGCCCAGCCTGCAGCACGAGGGAAACAAACAGGAATACAAACACGATACGAGAGGGAACAGGTAAAACACGGGACACAATAAGGACGGGAGTGAGAGCATCACATTACCAGTCTTTTTTTTGCCCCTGTCCCAACTTTTTTTAAATGTGTTGCAGGCATCAAATTCAGAATTAGCATATATTTACAAAAATCTATAAAGTTGATAAGGTAAAACATTAAATATCTTTTCTTTGTACTGTTTTCAATTAAATGTATATAAAAGAGAATTTGCTTTCTGCTTTTATGTGCATTTTACAAACTCTCCCAACTTTTTTGGACTTGGGGTTTGTAATATACTGTATATAATAAAAATAACGATTCTATGTGGTGCTGTAATGGCGACATGTAGTCCACCTGTCTCTTGTTTTCGTATTTGTTCTTTTGAATGAGTTGTGTTGTATCAAGCTTTTATCTTTTTTTCATGTGCTGGCATGTCTGTTATAGGACAGGGAAGCAAACTGAAAAATTCAGTCCACTCCTGCTGCTCTTTTAATAAAATACCAAATTATTCAGTTGTGCTAGTTTTGTTTATGGTTGTCACTGTGGAGACGCATTCATAACATATACTCGGGAATGTCTGTTAGATCCACGGCAACAAAGTTACCTTTGCTCTTCACCGGAGTTTGAGTGGCTTGATATCAAGACTGATGCAGGACTGCAGGCAATCCTCAAAAGGCCACCCGGGGAAAAAAGGGAGAAGAGGACGCGGGGGAGGAGTGAGGCGACGACTGGGGAGGCTGAGTGGGTTTGGTGCTCCGTTTCGACTGGACAGAGACTGTGCGTGTATGGAGGCAAGTCATGGAAGTGGAGTTTGTGTATATGTTGGCAGGGCTTTTAGTGGAACTGCTGTGATCCGAGAGACGCATTGCTCTGCGGACGTGGAGTTGCTCGTTTTTTTAGTTTTAGACCCAAATATCTACCATGTAGATGTTTGGTCCAAAAAAATTTGAGAAAAGCTTTGTCCTTACAGCTGTTAGACTGCTTCAAGACACTGGACATCTCAAGACAGCAAAGGCAGATGAGGAGCTGTTATTGCTTTTGGCATTCCACTCGACTCATGCCTTCACTTTAATTCACTTAATTAGTTTGAGTAATTCAATGATTCTATTGAATGTCTTTATTTAATATGTTTGTTTGTGTGTTGTGGGTCTGCCCCACTTTCTGTCTTTTTTGTTGTTGCTGGGGGCTGCAGGTTCCCTCACAGGAAAATAAAAGTTATTATATTCTATTCTAAACATAAAATACTACATTGTCATGGTAGTGGACAGAAAAATCAAGCAAAGTCGAATCAGGGAAAAACAACGCTTCTAAACAGCTTAAAGCGCTTCTGAATCAGCGGTTTATTAAACATGCACGGAAATCAACCAAACAGCGCAAATACAGCAATCAAAATAATAACTATCAAGATAAGTAATCAATAGAATAGAAATGCTTACCTTCACACGGCATTAGGCTACTCCACGCAAAACAGCCAAGCAACCAGGAAGCAATTTGAGAAAGAGTGATTCCAAATCAGCAGTATAAGGCCACAATGCTACTAAGTGGAAAACGACGACAATGGTAATCAAAACCATGGATCAATGGTACATCAAAACGACAAAAAAAACATCCAAATCCCGGACGAGCCCCCATTTTTGTTACAGCCACTCCCTGAATGACCGCAACGTAAAAATGCATGGAGACACTGAGTTGCAAATAAGGAAAATAAGTTTATTAAACAAAGGGGTAGAGAGTGTATGGATGCGTGAATGCAGGTAGGTTATATGTGTCTATGTGTGTGTGTGCGTAGAAAAAGAAAAAGATCAGCAGATAAAAAATATAAAAAACCACGGTCCAGCAAACATGTAGGGTCGTAGGCCATGAAGGGAGAAAAAACCATCTGAAGCACTGGTACAAACAAACTGCCACTCCAGAGTCCTGGGCAACCCAGTCTTTTAAAGGAGTGGGCCCAGGTGACTCCAATCACATCGATCAGGATCCAATCAATCAATTACGTCACAGCAAGTGTCATGGTTTTTAACCCTGTTTCCCTATGCGGTCGTTTTCCTTAGTGGCCATGCGAGGGCGCTGCCCTTTTGGTAGATGCTTGCTCCGCCCTGCTGAGATTGCGGAGCTTCTGTTAGCGTCCACACCTGTGCGTGGTCACAGAGCTATTTAAGCCTCCCGTTTCCTTCGTTCGGGGCTTCGAGATTGATTGTTGATTGTGATTGTTTGTTGTTTGTGCTGTGGTGTGCTGTTTGGCATTATTTGTGCTGTTTTGTGTGCGGTTTATTTAGCCCTTTTAAAGTTTAAGCCAGTATGTTTGTTCTAGTGTTTTAAGGAGACCGTTTTGCTCCATTTAGCTCTGTTGTGCTTTATTGGGTTTTGCGGGACTTGCCTTTGTGCTTTGAGCTGTCAGGTTTAATTCCTGTTTTGTGTGCTCATTTCAGTCTCCGCTTTCTGGTCTGTCCTTTGTAGTTTGCCTAGATCATTTGCCATTTGCTGTCTCTTTCTCCTCTCTCTATCTGCTGTCTTCTCTGAAAGCAAGAGGAGTTTGTTTATTGAGAGACAGGGCGTTTTTTCATACTGACTTTAGGGCTCTATTTATTCTTAGAGGCAGGGCTCATATTTTCTATTGAGCTTGCACTAGTCAGATAGCCGGTAATTCCGGTGCAGCTGTCCTTTCGTCCCTGTGTGCCTTTATCCGTATATGGAGTTTGACGATTTTGTTCGGAACTGTAGTTCTGTTTCCTCTGTCGGTGCATGTCTTCCTGTGGGGAAGATTAGGCGATGTTATGGACATGTTTGCGTTTGACTGCTAGTCTCTGGAAGTAGCCTTGGAACATCAGTTCTCTGTTCCTTCGTCTCATTACATTTCCTCTGACTGAGAGGCTAGGGCATGTGTTTTCTATTTTAGCTTAGTCATTCTGCTAGTAAAGTTATGGCACTGCGGTGCTCCGTCGGCTCGCCTGTAAAATGTTTCTCCCTCCTGGGAGATCGGGCGTTTACCCCTTTATGTTCTGCATGTGACTGCGAGCTTATGAAACTATCCACGGAACGTTATCTCTGTTCCTTCGCCTTCTCGTTACATTCCTCTTTACCAAGAGGCAGGGCGTTTATTCTCCATACTCGTGTTAGTCAGATAGCCGATAATTCCGGTGCAGCTGTCCTTTCGTCCCTGTGTGCCTTTATCCGTATATGGAGTTTGACCATTTTGTTTGGAACTGTATCTGTTTCGTCTGTCGGTGCATGTCTTCCTGTGGGGAAGATTGGGCGATGTTGTGGACATGTTTGCGTTTGACTACGAGTCTCTGAGAGTAGCCTTGGAACGTTAGATCCCGTTCCCTTCGCCTCCTGGTAATTCTAATTCGCATTAGTTTTCAGTGTTTGTTTGCTGTGTGTTTTGTTTGTGCCATTGTGCTACTCGCCTGTTCTTATGCGTCTCGTTATCGAGACAGGGCGTTCTATTTCTGGCTCTCTTTAGTTACTTAGCTTGTAGTAGTATGGGGTATCAGTTCTTTGTTCCCTTTCGCCTTGTTGGGGTTTCTTGTTGTGAAACCAGGCGTTTGTGCTTCTACTCATTGGTGTGTAACAGTGAGCCGGTCAGTAGCTTTGGTGTGTGTGTTCCTTGCCTTGTCTCCTCCCTTAACTGCGGGGTTTCCCGCCTTAGGGCTTAAAGAATCCGCTTGCTGCGTTTGGCTCCTCCCACTTCACACGTCACACCCCCTTACAGCAAGGGAGAGACAGACACGTGGAACAGACAGGTTGAGTCAATCTGGAAGACACACTGGAGGTATTGTGGGGTGACAATCCCTAAGAGTCATTTATCTGGATCAGAGTAATCTTGATTGCAGAGTGTCTGCAACATTTCTGACTACTTGTCACATCTAAGGCTTCAATAAATTTGATCAATGAGTAACCTAGTGAATGAAGTGCTCAAGATGCTGAGTGGTTAACCAAATACACACATATTATTGCTCAGTAATAATTTAACATTATTAAAGATCAGAGATACTGAATCGGGTTCTTTAAAGAGGAAAGAGAAGTATTTGACACAATGGAAAGGAGTCAGTTTAGTGGTGTCTTAAGCTGGAAGGGAGGGGCAAGCTGAGGACTACCTAAAGCTTGGAGAGTGACTTGATGTTGCTCTTTACCATTTTTCAGAGTTTGATCACTGATATGTCAATTTGAAGTTGTCAAGCCCCTCACAATTTTTTTAAGAACAAGGCTAAGGGTCAAGGGTCTTGATAGTGGCTCTGTGATGAAAATGAATAATAAATTGTTAAGTGATCCTGACTAATTAAGAAATTAATTACTTGTGGATTTTTCTCAATTTTTATGTATTGTGTTATGTGGATACATCTTTTACAGTAAAAATTGTTTTTCCCATTTCCATGTTTTAACAAGGATGCATTCAAATGAAATCAAGGCTTTTTATGTGTATTGCAATTACAATAGGGTCACCATTCCACCACTTACAAAACCATGATAATAATGAGCCCATTTTCCAGCATACATGCATCTATCCATGCTGATTTTCACTATGTCAAAATATTATTCTTAGATGCTCCATTTATATTTGATTACATTCAGGTCAGAAGAGAGATTAATCAAAGGATAGCTTGTACAGGTTATTCACACCTGCTTGAGCGCAGCTGGAGTCTTGTGTAAATGTTATCTTTCATGCCGTGTCACAACAGTTGACCTAACAGAGTCCTGCCTCATCCAGTGAGTTTCTTTCCACTTAGACGGCAGCCCCCATGGGAGCAGCCATCCCATAATTCCTTTCAAAAGTGACAAATGCCTCGCCCTCCTCTGAGGCCATTTGGAAGTCTGTGCTGGGGCCTACCAGACCACACATTGGTGGAGAATTCGCCCCGCTGATAATAACAGTTGGCAGGGGAGCATCCTTCCCCATGGCGCCTTGCCAGGGTACTGTCAGTCAGGCCATTCCTCCCCCCTCCTCTCCGCCTCTGTGAGAGGGGACCATTGTGAATGATTTGTATCGGCTGGTAACGCCGTGTGGACACGGCGCCTCACGCTGAGACGTAACTCTTTAATCCGTCGTTATTCCCGCGCCTCCTTTCTCTCTCGCCCTCTCCACCAAGCGATTTCGCTGCTAATGCTGCACCGCGGCGCTGTCGCGGGCGCTATGAGGACCCTCGCAACAGGTGCACTCCCCTCCCTCGCCTCCTTTCACCCTCTGTGATCCAGGAATGGTTGGAGAGAAGCATGGGGGGTGGGGGTTGACTGAGGGAGTGGGGGGGAGGGGGCGGGGTTCTTGTGTGGAATTTAACTGTAAAGAAGAATCAAAGGGCCCCCATCTAGTCGCAGACACCAATCAGCGAGGTTGGCAGCTGTCCCAGGCTCTGAGTTCCCCTGGATGCCATGGTGAAGACATAGAGATTGTATTTTTTTTCTCCTTCTTTTTAGTGTTCTTTCGTTACTCCTTTCCTTTGGGTCCCCGGTGCCAGTGGGGCACTCTGACTGGGCCAAGGGGCACGCATGGCAGGACCAAACAAAGGGCCAGAGGGGGAACAAAGCTGTCCACTCTACTTGAATTACAAGTGGTTAGTACTCATCTGGAAGAAAAAGAACATCAATGGCCCCATTCATGGGCACAGTGAATCCTCACCTAAGGTACATGGCTTTCAGGGGCCAGGAGAGACACGGGGTTCACTGTGTTTTGTGGAAATCCAAGGAAAACGGGTGCATTGCTGTGCCACAACACGGAATAAAAACAAACAAACAATAAACTTGACCCACTTCCAAAAAAGTAGTACTTATTAAATGGTCTAAACTTCGTTTAAACACTGAAGTGTGTCACACACGTTGGTCATAACAGCCTAGTAAATTTATAATACCATACATAACTGCTTAAACAAATATCAGAAAAAGACTACTTTAAGGAGAAGAAGAGAACCATATAATCCACTGTGAGTTCATAATATAATAACTAATATAAAAAAAACACACAATTCAAGATTATAAATAATGCTTTCATATGTACAAGTTCAGTCAAAGCAAATTCAATCAGTCGTACACGTCCGGACCAAAACGGAGCCTCCACCTTGTCTAATTAGTGTCTTGGCAACTGCGGGTTACCCCGTCCCACTCGTCGGTCCCCGAGGATGAATAAGTTTGGAAAGAACAGCGCCATCTCACTCCTGGGAGACGGTTACACCGCGAAACAACTGACAGCTCTCCGGCTCGCCCGGCAAAACGTCCTAGACACCTACTATGCATCTGCGTTGCACTCGCTACTTGAACAAGTTCACAAATTAAATGGGAGAAGATGTGCCAGCAAATATCACCTTTTTTTAAACCGCTATTCCAATGAATATCAGCCGGCAGCGCTGAGATGAAACACCTGCAACAAGAAGCTTAATTTTCTCCCCTGCTATTGGTTCTTTCCAAATTTACCCTCACGCCCTTAACTTGAAAAAAGGAGATTGACAAAATAAAACTATATTTAATGTATCACCTAGCTATGTTTGACGGATCTGTTCACAACAAAATATTGTACAAGCAATATATATCGAAGATTGTGGTTGTATGGTGTACAGCAAATGTAGCAAAATGTTCAGTGGGCAGTCAATCCTGATAGAGTAAATTTTAGTCTGATGGAGTCCACCTGGTCCCATGTTGTCTTGGGGCATGCTCTTCATCAAAGAAAGTATTGGTGCGGAAGAGCATTCCCCGCCCACTCGGAAGTTCACTGGCGAAGTGATTTTTACATCACTCTCCATTCAACAGTCATCCTAATTCTGCAATGGCAGTATGTGAGGTCAATTTAAAAAAAAAGAATATGAACAGTCGGTCTAAAAAATTAATCCGATCAAAAAATTGGAATTGAGTATTTTTTTCTGAACGTAGCCTATGATGACTAGACTCCATTATGCATAGCATTCACAGTCTATTATTTTCTATTTACATATCTATTTCCACAGCTAAGTGGTGTGTGTTTTGAGAACGGGAAAGCTTTAAAGCTGTCAGGAGCCCTGTCACTGTTACAAGGACAGCAATGTTATAATTATAATTTGACAATGTGTGTGTGTGTACCCTCAAAATCAAAACTACTCCCCCCTCCCACCCACATGATCGGACTCTGAAATCTGCCCTCACCCCTGCCCCTGTGTATTCAACAAAAATAGGGAAAAGAAAAGGTAGAGGGTCCCAAATAAAATAAACTTTTGCTTAGGGCACCCAAAAGGTCAGGGGCATGCCACATCCTTTACATTCACAATGGAGTGCTTCCACATTATATACCTAATATATGAACATTAAATTGTTCTTGTACATGAGATTTCTGTTACCAAGGAACATGTAGCGAATTATGGTATTGAATTATACAGTCAATTAATAAAAGAAATGACCTAAAACAGTGCAAAAGTGAATATAGCACCCCAGGCACAATAATGTACACCTGGGTGCATTAAACCTTAGGTTAGTAGAGGCCTCTTGAAAACATCCCATTGAAATGAAAACCATGTTTTGGCAGCCTGACACGTGTACACTGGATGCATAGTTAGAAGGGGTGCCTAACTATAACTATGGAGCAAGTATTAAAACAATAATTCAGTAATTCAAAGTTAGTCACGATAATAGCCTAGGATACTGTGAATATTGTCAAAGGAAATGACGACACTTTTGCATATGTTTCTCCACAAGAAACTTGAAAGATTCTGTCATATCTACAGATAATTGCAAAACAGGAAGAGGTGTAAAATCCAGGTTCAGAAAGTAAAAGTCCTCCCCAGTATTTTGTTCCATTCGCTTGGATTTGCACAATTCTTCAGCCAGGAGGTAGAACTAATTAGTGAAATCAGCTGGGTGGGTTCATGGGTGGAAGAAACACATGGCAGGACTTTTACTTTCTGAACCTTGGATTTTACACCTCTGAAAACAGGACACGTCCTTGAAATTGTATGCGTGGGGAGTAACATGTAATGTGAATGTAATGTTGCTGATGCATAAGGCTATTTGAATATGTCCTTATGAAGTGTATAGCTTGCTGTAGTGAACATTTGTATTCCCATATTAAAAGCTCAAATAAAAAATAAATATCAAATTTAAATCTGTACTTTAACTTCTGCTTGATAAAGACCATTTCTTGGTTGTATAAGATGCACTGAAAACCTCAAGAGTCATTTTCATCAAAACTGAAGAAGCCACATTTTAGAAATAAACAAATTCAGTCAAATTCAGTCACTTTGGATTTAGCTGGAGGCAAAAGTCAAACACAGAATCAATCTTCACATGGCTTCCCTCTAACATTAGGGGGCAGTAGTGTGATATTATTGGCCTCTGTTCTGCCCCCCCACCGCCCCCCTCCATTTCTCAAATTCCCTCTGGATTCTGGCGCATGGCCGAGCCAAAGTAAGGAAAAAATGGTTGCAGTTTATTCTGGAGAAAAGGAAGATGATGCATATTCAGACCTCTGAGTGCTCCATATTGCCAACCCTTTAGATTGCATTCTTGCTTCTCCTAGCTCCATTAGCCCAAGCAAATGAATATTTTACAATGCGTGCAGAGAGACAGCAATTAAAGCGCGCAGCTCGGCGGAATAGAGGGCGGACTATTAAAAAGGCCCGGCCTTTCATTCCTTTATGTATTTATGACGAATACCTGAGCTACATGAGAACGAGGAACCTTGCAGAGGGGCATTATGGACCTGTTTCAATGCTTTATTCAAGGCCAGTGTTACTACAGCTTACAGCAGGCCTTTTACAAAGGGTGAAAATATATTTATATCCTTTACAAGTCGCGATGTGAGGCTGTGTGCGTGTGTAGTGTGCGTGCGAGAGAATGTGTGGCTGCATGCAGCGCAAATTCACATGCATGAAATATGTAATATGAAGGAAAGCAGGGAAGTAGTTTAGCTTGTAGTTTTATTGAAGGAATAACACACTGTAATTGTTGTAGAATATGTATTATGAGGACTTAAACATCCCATAATTTCTAGAGATGACAATTAGGCTCTGACAATGCTTTTCTGAGCCAATACTGATTTTAGTGAGACTAAAGCAAATAATAATGGAGAGACCAGCCAATGTGCTACAATTAACAAATAGTAATATTCTATATTTCTCAGTGAACACACCATATGTGTCTGTTTGTGTGTGTATATTTCAATGAAATACATAACTTAAAATTTTAATTTTGTCAGAAATATCCAAATTCTGCAATTACTTAATACAGTGCTCATAGTCATTAGTTTAAATTCAGTCAAAAACAGGCTGTTGATGACGCTTAGGCAAGCTTATTACTCTTAATGTTAGAAGATGAAATAAAAGGTAGCCTGAACTCTGCAGAAACCCCATTGTAAAACAGGCGAAATGGAGTCCTACTTTTTTCAGTCTTCAGTATTTATGTACGGCTGCAATACTAAAGCAGCCAGCCTCTCCAATGGGATAGCATCAGTTACAATTTGACTCTGGCCTGACGCACATGGGTTACCCAGTGCATTGTTTATCAAAGCTGTGCAGCGGGGGGAAAAAAGGGTATATTCAAGGGTGAAGACCTGGTATCCTACACGCACCAAACCAGATTAGGGAGGGAGGTTAAATATCTAAGACCTGCAGGAGATTGGAAGTTTAGCCACAATGACTATCTCTTTATTATTTGATTCAGTTAGGATCTCCTGAAAGGAGGCCCAACAAGGAACTGTGATGTGCCGTTCAGACTGTACTCTTGTATTGTGCCTGTTTCATATGTTTGAGATTATTGAAACCCTAGATGTAAGTCAGCTTAGGTTTCCTACACACGAGCACTATGTCACGATCATGGGATGGATTCGGAATCCTAATTCAAGAACATATTTCCACCCTGAGAGCACTCAACCATTTCTGTGTTTTACAACACGTCACACTCATCCACGTTAAATATCTGATGCATGTTGTTTTGTGACCTAGGCTGCATGTGAAGTGGATATAGCCTGTGTGTGTGTGTGTGTGTGTGTGTGTGTGTGTGTGTGTGTGTGTGTGTGTGTGTGTGTGTGTGTGTGTGTGTGTGTGTGTGTGTGTGTGTGTGTGTGTGTGTGTGTGTGTGTGTGCACACACAAAGCTTCAGACACTATACAATGTAAAGTAAGTTTGCAATAAAGTTTAAAAAAAAATTTTGTCCTGTTTTTATTATTGTAAGAAGTTATGGCAAGCTGATAAGGTAGAGTCAACCGCAGTATAAATCTTACAACATTTTCAGAACCCACGTACTGTCTATTCACTTTTAAACATAATTAATGAGTGGTAAACATTTCTATTCATAGACATTTTCTTACATGATTTTTAAAAGCCTTTAGAATACATTGATGGCAAAAGACTGAACTTGGTTGGTTTTAGACCACAAGGCTTTCAAATCAAGTTTTCAGTAGTCTTTAGACCCCATTTGAAAAATATTACTGTACTAGAATGATCGATAGCTGATATGACAATATACATGAATAATCTTGTTTAAAAAAAGTGAACACACTGTATCTACAGATAACAGTAGTTAATATTTTTGGAATGGCTTCACATGGCCAGCAGCCAACATCCATGACCAGCTGTTGTGACACACCATCAGTGTATGCCTGATGAACATGCCGAATGTAACACAATGAAAATGTATTTGTTTGTGTTGCCTTGTGTTGGTTCTACAAGGAATACAGCTGGCTTGAGACAGATGCCGGAGCATCAAATTGTTGAATGACTCAATGTAAATCTGGGGGAAAAATTGGTTGCTCATAATCATATGCTTGTAGGCGGGCAAATGTGCAATTAATGAAGCTCATATGCTCGTGACACACAAGATGAACATGTGTAAGTTTGACTTACAATTTCAATATACTTACACCAAGTTTAAAACATTTAACAACCTTGTATCAACTACAGTAGTATCATAGTCACACTAAAGCTAATACTGTAATGTTGTGTTGTAGACTTGGGGTTGTAGATGGGTTCTGTGAATTAAATTTCAGACATGCCAGCTCCTGTTGTAACTTCAAGAACGTAACTTTCCCCTCAGTTCTCCCAGTAAGAATTCAGCTGAATAAATAGGCACAGGTTGTAAGCTGAAAAAAATAAATAATGCAATATGATTTAAACAAGCCCTAGGCCTTCATACAGCAGCAGCTATTTAGCAAACATATAGTCTTCTTCCTCTGATGAAATGCTCAGCTGTCAGTCAAATTTCAAGCAGACTGGCGTCCTGTTTGTTCTCATCAAATCCGACAGTGGCAATGGAGCCGCACACTTCCTGTTCGGTGCGGACCAGCTCAGTTCCTGGACTCGTGGCGACGTTCCCCTGCCAGCAAGCAGCAGTGCACGCCAGGAGCATTTACATCAAACTGACACCCTCGCCACGTTTAGCTGGGGCAGTGCTGATGTCACCGTTTCTCAGTAGTCAAGTTCCCATTAGTGGATCTCATCTGAACTCAAATTCATCAGAACTCAGGCTTAGAGCCCACACAGTATTTACACTGTATTTCATGGGCTCTGGTGGGGCAAAAATCTGCCTAATTCTGGGCTTTAATGTTGGGTCACGGATCATTAAATGCTAATTTAGTGTAAAAGTATTGGCCAGGTTTTCTTTATTTGCTCATTGTGACTGGACTGGAGTTTGTTATATTCTTATTTAGCAGAGGAGTGTGCAAAGCAGGTTGATGTATGACAAACACAGCTATGGTGTCTAGCCATTGTTAACTAATGCCTCCAATATTGAGCTGTTGACATTAGATGCTTTTAAAAAGGTTTTAGCGTATAGGCAATTAAATCACACATTAGGTACAAATTGGTTTCCCCAGGTGTCCTTAATATACTACTGTGCACAATGACAATCACATACTACAAGTTATGTATTTTATTGGCATCTTCTATTCCTTTACAAATCTGTACAATCTCATGCAATCTGGTCACATGTTATCAGGCATTGTTGAAACACAAGGGAAACGGAGGAGACAAAACCAAAAGTTAATCTGCCATCTGATTGGCATACACAAAGAGCAAAATGCGTTTTGTTACTGATCAGTGTGCTGTCTTTATGGTATAATATCAGACTGAGGTTCACTTGTATGTTCGAGAGACATAAGCCAACACGGCTAGCTCAGAAGAGCTAAGGATTACCAACATGTAATGCGTCTCTTTGTTACAGCACAGCATGTAATGTGTAAGTTTGTTATGCATTATCTGAGCACAAACGACATCACCTACCTGTATGAACATTTAATACAGCCACTCTGCATTGTGACAGGTTTAATTCATTTTAATAGTCCCAGAAGATTAATGGCTATATTGATGTGTTATAAAGTTTTTATGGCTGTTGGGAACATTTAGCTGAACTTGTCTGAAAGGTAAATCATGAGTAGTGAGTCTGTCGAGCTTCACTGGCTTCTGTAAAGAAGTGTAACATGTTTTCACCACACTATTTATAATGCAAATATTGGATCAGAACATTTGAATCAGGATCAGAACATTTGAACAGAAGCATTTAAATTTGGTGCAGCATTCCATCAGCACAGTGAATGCATATGCATTTACAGCAATCCTTTTAGTAGTAGTAGTTAGTAATTAGATCTAACTGTGACTTTGCTTGCGCGGAAGAGGTGCTCTTATTGTCCAACGTCAGTTAACAATTCTCCCAGCAAAACTAACTTGGCGAAAGCTTAAGTACTCCTTCACTGGACTTCCAGGAGGCCGTACTTCATCTTACTCTAAATTCATATAATGCCAAATAAGAGAGATTGATTAGACTATTTTACCAATTTTGCCTACTTTAATGTTTTAAATATTTATTATTTATTTATATTTAAATATATTCTAAGTCATTTGATAATTGGGAAATGTCCTTATTTAAAAAAAATAAAAATAAAATTCCTTTATTAATTAATCTAATTTCTATACCTTTGTTAATTTTAAAAGTATAGGTAACAGGACAGTATTCATACAGTTATACAATACATCATTTTATTAAGCCCTATAACATAATATATTCTTATTTTATGTTTTGTCAGAAAGGAATCTACAATATTATAATTTCCTTTCATGCTTGTATTGTTGCATTATTGTTGATTATAACAAAATTGACTTAATATGTAAAAGTTAGTGTGAATAATTCAAAATACACAAGACTAGAGGCTAAGATTTGGAATAATATATATTAATGTAGGATAAGTATATGCACAGATGATGTTGTGAAGTTCTGAGCACAAGGAAATGCCTTCATTATTACTACATACAATATTACTGTACAGTAGCCTACTGGTCTGTTACGCTTGTGTGTGCGTGCTCTCGCTCTCTCGCTCTCTCTCTCTGTGTTACAAATTCTGCAGGAGTCCGTGTCCCTGCCCTCATCATTCCTCTCATCATTCGCCATCTTCGCTGTCATTCATCATCATCCCATCACCATTGTTGTACCGCCTCCACCAATCAGAGGACTCCACATCACCCCAGTTCCTCCAACCCGTGGACAGCCTCACCTTTTTAAAACCCTGGGCTTCCCGTGTTGACAGAGCTGCTTTTCATGTGCCCATTTTTATTGATTGTAGTGGAGTGTTCAGTCCTTCGTTAAAGTGTGTAGTCTACAGAGTATTGTGTATTTCGTATTCCTCTGTTTGTCAACCTGTTGTATTCCGCCCCCGGCCACGCCGAGGCCCTGCATCATGGTAAGATAGAGGCCTCTATACACTTGCACCCGTAGTTGGAAATCGTATGTATAGACACACTAGATTAGGAGTGGTTGCCACCTGCTGTCGTTTTGTTGATTAGCTAGAGTAGGTAGTCAGGCTTTTGGGTTATATATTCTAAGTTAGATGGTGTTCTACTATTTTTGTTATATCTAGCTCTGTTTGGTTTTGATTTGTTCTTTTCTTTGGCAATACTCACGTTACTTGACCTCGACTGTGTGTCTTGTGTGTTGTCTGGCACGTGTTAATATTGTAAATAATCACCTGTATTTTTCACCTTGTTGCACTTTTATCACAGTAAACGCTTTTCACCTGGCGGTCTGTTTTCAGTACTTATTATTCTTGCTAATATTGTTTATATTTTCCATCCCCCGGTCATATATACACCACCGTTACACACCCCACGCACCCCTAGACCATTGGGGTCTGAACATATTTGGGGGCTCGTCCGGGATAAGCATATTCTGTAAGAGTAGTATTGTTTTTTTTTGTTTTTTTTAGCCTCTTTAGTTGATGTATTGTGGGATTCTGTGTGGAGTGCTGTGATATAAGGTGATTATACTGTGTTATATAGTGCTGTGCTTAGCGCATATTGAAAGACTGGACCATGGCTTTGTTCAATGTAGGTGAATTTATTTCTGCGCCTTCGCTGATTGTTTTCGACCAGTGCCGTAAAGCAGATTTATTAGCGATTGCGGATCATTTGGGTCTCTGTTTCCAGGGCTCTCCTTAAAAGGGAGAATAAGTCAGTGGTGTGGGATAAGCTGGTGGAGCTAAAAATCTTTGCCTTGCCTGTCATTTTATCTCCCAGACAGCCTGATGTATCATCCCAGGTGCCTGGGGAAGATCCCAAATCACTGCTGGGCGCTGGGGGTTCCGCCGGAACGGAGGTGAAGGACGAGAGTCCCCCAGCTACCTTGCCCCGGTTTGAGGCATTCTCGCCGAGTTACTTTGGGTCGAGGGCTGATGCACGGCTGAAGGTCCGCCTGGCCCGGTTGCAACTAGAGTCTGAGGCACAAGAAAGGGCTCGGAAACTGGAGCATGACTTCAGGTTGTCAGTGCGAAAGCTGGAGGCAGAGACGAAGGTTAAACTGCGGCAGTTGGAGCTGCAGAGTGCCGCGGCGCAATCAACTGCAGTAACCACCCCACTAGGTCCTAATAACTATGATATACGGAAACACATAGCTCTTCCTTCTTTTCGGGAAACCGAAGTTGATGCATTTTTTTGTATGTTCGAAGGGCTAGCTATTGCTCTTCACTGGCCGAAAGAAATATGGACTACACTGCTGCAGGGTAAGTTAACTGGGAAAGCGCAGGATGTAATGGCTACTCTGTCTCTTGATGAGAGTTTTAACTATGATGTGAAAGCTGCGGTTCTACGTGCATATGAGTTGGTGCCGGAGGCCTATCAACAGAAGTTCAGGAATCTTAAAAAAAACCCAGGCTCAGTCATTTGTGGAGTTCGCTAAAGAGAAAGGAACTCTTTTCGACAAATGGTGTACAGCTAGTAAGACTACAGATTATGATTCGCTCCATGAGATAATATTGCTAAGAATACCAGATCGTCTCCCACCCACTGATTGTTTGTCTCTGAGGAAGTCGGCCAGTCAGCCAAAGCCTACGGGCTTCGTTAAAACGGTTCCCCAGATGGCTCAGTCTTTGATTAACCCTGATGGTAAACTTGACGTTGGCTATGAGCCTTTTATTTTTGAAGGGTTTGTATCTCTCTCAGGAGAACCTACAGATCAGAAATCTGTACGAATTTTAAGGGATACTGGCGCTTCCCAATCCTTCCTGTTAGCTGATGTCCTGGCAGTGTCCAGATGCGACCTCCAGCGGTGCTAACGTGGTAGTGCAGGGAATTGAAATGGGGTTTGTCACCGTTCCCTTACACAAGGTGCATGTCCAGACTGATTTAGTTTCCGGTTGCTTTGACGTGGTTGTGCGTTCAACTTTACCAGTCCCAGGAGTAGCTTTTATCATGGGGAATGATATAGCCGGTGGTAAAGTGCGACCTGTACTTGAGGTTTTAAATCAACCCGAATCGTGTCTGATGCCCGAGGTGTCTCAGTCACTGCTTGATGTTTTCCCCACCTGCGTGCTCACTTGAGCCCAATCACGGAAATAGGGGGGAAAAAGTTATCTGAATCTGTCTTTGCGCCTACCTTTACTGATGATGTTTCATTTGCCAAATTGGAAGTCCCTCAGTGCTCGAAAGATGAGTTAAAAGAGAACCAGTTGTCTGTGGATTATCCTTCGATTAAGCTGCCTGTCACCCATGAACAATTTATTGTTGCCCAACATAGTGACCCATCATTGTATAAATGTTTTGATATGGTTGTCAATCCTGAAACTGCGAAAGGACAGTCGGTCGCTTATTTTGTAGAGAGTGGTCTGTTGATGCGGAAATGTCTTCTCCGGTTGCTGCTGGTTTGGAGTGGGGCGTAATTTATCAAGTTGTTGTGCCTGTTGCTTACCGACTGCATGTGTTATCGTTAGCACATGAAAACCCATGGTCTGGTCATTTGGGGGTTACGAAAACGTATGACCGTGTGTTAAAGCATTTTTTTTGGCCTGGACTTAAAAATTCTGTAGCGAAACACTGTAGGTCATGTCATGTTTGTCAGATCACTGGAAAACATAATCAGGTTGTTCCTCCTGCCCCCCTCTGCCCAATTCCTGTAATGGATGAGCCCTTCTAGCATGTAATTGTGGATTGTGTGGGACCCCTCCCCAAGTCAAAATCTGGTCAACAATTCCTACTCACGATTATGTGCACAGCGACTAGATTTCCTGAGGCTGTTCCTCTACGTACGATTACCGCTAAAAATGTGATTAGAGCACTGACTAAGTTTTTCTCTACATTCAGGTTCCCAAAGGTTATTCAGATGGATCAAGGCACCAATTTTCTTTCCAGGTACTTTAAACAGTTTGTACAGTCTCTATCTGTCACCCATCAAATTTCTAGTGCGTATCATCCCGAGTCGCAGGGTGCATTGGAACATTGGCACCAAACACTCAAGTCTGCTCTCCGCAAATACTGTTTGGAGACAGGTAAATGTTGGGATGAGGCTGTGCCATTTGCGTTGTTTACTTTGAGAGAAGCGGTACAAGAATTATTAGGGTTCAGCCCCGCTGGACTGGTGTTTGGACATACTGTACGAGGTCCTTTTAAGGTTTTAAAAGAACAGTTTATGTGTGACTCGCCTCCCCAGTCCAATGTGTTGGATTACGTCAGTCAGTTCCGGGAGCGCTTACATCATGCCTGCTTTTTTGCCAGGGAAGCGCTTTCCTCGTCTCAGAGTGCTATGAAACACCGTTATGATGAGAAGGCTGTTGCTTGCTCTTTTAAACCAGGGGATCAGGTCCTAGTCTTGTTGCCCATTCCCGGATCTGCCCTGTCCGCTCGTTTTTCTGGTCCGTACGCTGTGGAAGAGAAACTGAGTGAAAATAACGATGTAATTCGAACACCAGACCGCAAGCGCCAGTCGTGTGTTTGCCACATTAATATGCTTAAGGCATATCAGGTTAGAGAAATACCTCTGTCGGAGGATGAGAAGAAGGTATTACCTCTTCCTAGAATTAGTCCTGTCTTTATAACCTCCCACCTCGGTTGTACAGCGGATGAAGATGGTCTTGTGCTTCGGAACACCCTCAATAGTGCGCTAGACTAACAAATTCTGAGACCTTGTTAAATTTGTCTTCTCATCTGGCTCATTTATTAGATCTTCAGAGCTCTGATATAGTTCTGTGACACCCCCTCTCAGACCACAGTCTTGCAGCATGATATTGATGTGAATGCCTCTGTTCCCATTAGACAACAGCCATACTGTGTCAATGCTGCAAAACAGGATGCTATGAAACAGGAAGTACAGTATCTTTTAGATAACAAATTGGCTAAGCACAGCTCCAGTCCCTGGAGCTCACCCTGTCTTCTCGTTCGGAAGCCCGATGGTACATCGCGTTTTTGTACAGATTTTCGCAAGGTTAACGCAGTCACAGTACCAGACTCCTACCCTCTGCCGAGGATGGAGGACTGCATTGATAACATTGGTTCTGCAAAATTTGTAACCAAACTCGACTTACTAAAGGGGTATTGGCAGGTTCCTTTGACACCCCGTGCCTCTGAGATTTCTGCCTTCATCACCCCGGATACCTTTCTACAATATAATGTTTTAGCTTTTGGGCTTCGAAACGCCCCAGCCACGTTTCAGCGGCTGGTGAATACCGTCCTAGTTGGTATATCCAATTGTTATGCTTATTTGGATGATTTGGTAGTAAACTCGGACAGTTGGTCCGATCACGTTCAGTTATTGCGTTGCGTGTTTGACAGGTTGGCCAAAGCAACGCTCACCCTGAACTGGGCTAAATGTGATTTTGGTAAAGTGACCATAACCTACTTGGGGAAGCAGGTGGGTCATGGTCAAGTCCGTCCAATTGAAGCGAAGGTTGCCGCCATTGTTGGTGTTCCTGTGCCTACCACAAGGCGTGAATTACGCCGTTTTCTCGGCATGGCTGGGTACTATAGAAGTTTTTGTAGGAACTTTGCTGTGGTTGTCACACCCTTAACTAGTGCCCTTAGCGTGAATAAACGTTTCGAATGGACCCCAGGTTGTCAACATGCCTTTGATTCGGGAAAAGCTTTGCTATGTAGTGCCCCTGTGCTCGCCGCCCCAGACTTTGCCCTTCCGTTTAAGTTAGAGGTAGATGCAAGTGCCCTGGGAGCTGGTGCAGTGCTGCTACAAGAGGATGCGGACGGAATTGATCACCCCGTCTGTTTCTTCTCCCAGAAATTTAATAAAAACCAGATACGTTATTCCACCATTGAGAAGTAGGCGCTTGCGTTACTTTTAGCAGTACAGTTCTTCGAGGTATACATTGGTTCTAGTTCTGTACCTATTGAAGTTTACACGGATCACAACCCTTTGGTATTTTTGTCGAGGATGTATAATCAGAACCAGCGCCTCATGCATTGGTCTCTGATTGTACAAAACTACAATCTAGTTATTGGACATAAGAAGGGAAAGGACAATTTGATAGCAGATGCGCTATCTCGGATTTAATCTGTATATGATGCTGTTTGGACATCTCTGGTCATGTTGTATGAACGAAGCTATACTAGTTTGTTCTTGTGTGGGGAAGTGTTACGCTTGTGAGTGCGTCTCTCTCTCTCTCTCTCTCTCTCTCTCTCTCTCTGTTACAAATTCTGCAGGAGTCCGTGTCCCGCCCTCATCATTCCCATTCGCCATCTCCGCTATCATTCATCATCATCCCATCACCATTGTTGTACTGCCTCCACCAATCAGAGGACTCCACATCACCCCAGTTCCTCCAACCCGTGGACAGCCTCACCTTTTTAAAACCCTGGGCTTCCCGTGTTGACAGAGCTGCTTTTCATGTGCCCATTTGTATTGATTGTAGTGGAGTGTTCAGTCCTTCGTTAAAGTGTGTAGTCTACAGAGTATTGTGTATTTCGTATTCCTCTGTTTGTCAACCTGTTGTATTCCGCCTCCGGCCACGCCGAGGCCCTGGATCATGGTAAGATAGAGGCCTCTATACACTTGCACCCGTAGTTGGAAATTGTATGTATAGACACACTAGATTAGGAGTGGTTGCCACCTGCTGTCGTTTTGTTGATTAGCTAGAGTAGGTAGTCAGGCTTTTGGGTTATATATTCTAAGTTAGATGGTGTTCTACTTTTTTTGTTATAGCTAGCTCTGTTTGGTTTTGATTTGTTCTTTTCTTTGGCAACACTCACGTTCCTTGACCTCGACTGTGTCTTATGTGTTGTCTGGCACGTGTTAATATTGTATATATTGTAAATAATCACCTGTGTTTTTCACCTTGTTGCACTTTTATCACAGTAAACACTTTTCACCTGGCGGTCCGTTTTCAGTACTTATTATTCTCGCTAATATTGCTTATATATTTCATCCCCCGGTCATACGTATATACACCACCGTTACACACCCCACGCACCCCTAGACTTTGGGGTCCTAGCATGGTCATTTACAGAAAAAGTAGAGAATTTAAGCAAAAAAACCCAGTTCACCTGTGTGAACAACTACAAATGAACATCATGTAGTTTTTTACAAAATGCTTTGCAAAATGTAGTTCTTACAAAATGCTTGTCTTTCTCTCTCTCCCTCACCCATCTGCATCGTTTTCACTCAGAGGTTTAAACCCACTTTCTGAAGCGATTTTCCAGATGTACAATGGGCAGGGTCTCTGGTGGTCTGCAAATCCTCTATTTGTTTGGCTTGGGCATGTATGGCTGCTACTGGAACTGGCTCACTTGTCTTCATTGATGATGTGACTGGTGATGGCAGCAGGAGGATGAATTCTGAAGTGTACAGAGACATATTATCTGCTCAGATCCAACCAAATGGCTCAAAACTCATTGGATGATGCCTCAACTTGCAGCAGGGACAATGACCCCAAACATACTGTACTGCTAAAGCAACAGTGGATTTGCAGGGCCAACAAGTGGAATGTTCTTGACTGTCCAATTCAGTCATCCATCCTCAATCCAATTGAACGTGTGTTTCACTTGCTGAAAACAAGACTGACAACAACACATCCCAGAAACAAACCGGAACCGAAGATGGCTGAGTACAGGACTGGCAGTGCATCACCAGGGAAGACACCCAGGGTCTGGTGATGTCTATGGGTGGCAGACTTTGGGCAGCTATCGAATGCAAAGGATTTAAGTGCTAAATATGACAACTTTATTTCAGATTGTTAATTTGTCCAATTACTTTTGCTTCCCTAAGATGCAGGAAATATGTATAGAAAGGGTCACCCGACATGGATGAATGTGCTGGTGTACAGAGCCGAAACAACAAAAATTGTGTCACTGTACCAATACTTGCATATAACTGTACATACTGTATACATAACATACTATACAGTTGAAGTTGAAAGTTTATATACACCTTAGCCAAAGCCATTTAAACTCAGTTTTTCACAATTCCTAAGATTTAATCCTGGTAAACATTCCCTGTCTTAGGTCAGTTAGGATCACAACTTTATTTTAAGAATGTGAAATGTTAGAATAATAGTAGAGCGAATGATTTATTTCAGCTTTTATTTCTTTCATCACATTCCCAGTGGGTCAGAAGTTTACATACACTCTGTTAGTATTTGGTAGCATTGCCTTTAAATTGTTTAACTTGGGTCAAATGTTTCGGGTAGCCTTCCACAAGCTTCTCACAATAAGTTGCTGGAATTTTGGCCCATTCCTCCTGACAGAACTGGTGTAACTGAGTCAGGTTTGTAGGCCTCCTTGCTCGCACACAGTTTTTCAGTTCTGGAGTTCATTGGATTGAGGTCAGGACTTTGTGATGGCCACTCCAATACCTTGACTTTGTCCTTAAGCCATTTTGCCACATCAACTTCAACTTCAATATATCCACATAATTTTCCTTCCTCATGATGCCATCTATTATAAACTCCTCAAAAAAAGTTCGGAAACGTTATTTCGGTCGATTATTCCTCCCCTTTAATAATACCATTTGGTATTGTATTTTATATCACTGGAAAGCCTGATTAGTCACCTTTACAACGAGGTACAACTTGTAAGGATCATGCATTCGTGGAATGAGCAACACAGCTAACCGTGTGGGTAGCGGCCCAAAAAAATGTGCCAAAATCCCCTGCAATATTCTTCTGTTGGTATTCACTCTCGTTTTGAGTTGCTTGGTGGATTGGATGATTGCACTCTCCCACAGTAATAAGGAAAAAACAAAACATATTCGCCATTTTTACACTTTATTCATTTTACACTGTCAGGGACCTCAGTAGCGTGTGGAAGATCCATACACAGTCACAACAGCTTGGCACCTCCTCCTCATGCTGGTCACCAGCTTGGTCACACACTGCTGTGGGATGGCATCCCATTCCTCAACCAGGATTTTCCGCAAGTCAGCCAACATGGTTGCGTTGGTCACTCTGGCACGTACAGCATGCCCAAGCTGATCCCACAGGTGTTCAATTGGGTTGAGGTCTGGACTCACGGCAGGCCATTCCATCCTCTCCACTCCCAAATTCTGGAGGTACTCTGTGATGATCCTGGCTCTGTGGGGGCGAGCGTTGTCATCCTGGAGGATGGAGTTAGGTCCCAGATTCTGGAGATATGGGATCGCCACTGGCTCCAGAATCTCATTCCGATATCTCACTGCATTGAGATTGCCTTCAATGATGACAAGTTCTGTTTTGCCTGTGAGAGAGATACCGCCCCACACCATGACACTGCCCCCATTGAAAGGTGCCACGCGATCTGTGCAGCAATCTGCATAGCGTTCTCCACGCCGTCTCCATACTTTGATGCTGCCATCCAGCTTCCACAGACAGAACCTTGATTCATCACTGAACATGACGTTGCCCCACATTCTTAGGTTCCACTGTCGGTGCTGTCGACACCAGCGCAAACGGGCCTGACGGTGAAGGGCAGTCATTGCAGGCTTCCTGGCAGCCTTATAAGCACAAAGACCGGCCATGTGCAGTCTGTTCCTCACCGTCTGATCAGAGATCTGTCTGTGGTACCGTTGTGCAAATCTTGCCTGTAAATCTCTGGAAGAAAGCCGGTTCCTCAGTGAAGCAAGGGTGAGGAACCGGTCTTCTTGGGGTGTTGTCTTCCTGGGACGGCCACTTCGTGGTCTGTCTTTGACTTCACCAGTCTCACGGAACTTGGTCCTAAGTTTCAAAATGGTACCAGGGCTGACACCAAATAATGCTGCCACTCTGCGTACCGGAACACCAGCTTCCACTTGCCCTATTGCACGGGCCTTATCCTGAAGGGACAAACGTGGAATGTTTATGCTTGGAGCACACACAAACTCAACAAAGTTGCAGGACCCATGCAAGTGCTGTCAATTAGGTGCCAATCAGGTGCCAGTCACACACCTGTGACTGGCATACGCCTGCCAGCACTTGAAGCTCAAAACGAGAGTGAATACCAACAGAAGAATATTGCAGGGGATTTTGGCAAATTTTTTTGGGCCGCTACCCACACGGTTAGCTGTGTTGCTCATTCCACGAATGCATGATCCTTACAAGTTGTACCTCGTTGTAAAGGTGACTAATCAGGCTTTCCAACGATATAAAATACAATACCAATTGGTATTATTAAAGGGGAGGAATAATCGACCGAAATAACGTTTCTGAACTTTTTTTGAGGAGTTTATGAAGTGCACCAGTCCCTCCTGCAGCAAAGCACCCCCACAACATGATGCTGCCACCCCTGTGTTTCATGGTTGGGATGGTGTTCTTCGGCTTGCAAGCCTCACCCTTTTTCCTCCAAACATAACGATGGTCATTATGGCCAAACCGTTCAATTTTTGTTTCATCAGACCAGATGACATTTCTCCAAACAGTAAGATCTTTGTCCCCATGTGCAGTTGCAAACTGTAGTCTGGCTTTTTTATGGCGGTTTTGGAGTAGTGGCGGCTTCCTTGCAGAGCAGCCTTTCAGGTTATGTCGATATAGGACTTGTTTTACTGTGGATATAGATACTTTTGTACCTGTTCCCTCCAGCATCTTCACAAGGTCCTTGGCTGTTGTTCTGGGATTGATTTGCACTTTTCGCACCGAAGCACGTTCATCTCTTGGAGACAGAACGCGTCTCCTTCCTGAGCGGTATGACGGCTGCGTGGTCCCATGGTGTTTATACTTGAGTACTATTGTTTGTAAAGACAAACGTGGTACCTTCAGGCATTTGGAAATTGCTCCCAAGGATGTAACGCACATGTGGAGGTCCACAATTTCTGAGGTCTTGGCTGATTTATTTTGATTTTCCCATGATGTCAAGCAAAGAAGCACTGAGTTTGAAGGTTCGCCTTAAAATACATCCACAGGTACATCTCCAATTGACTCAAATAATGTCAATTAGCCCATCAGAATTTTCTAAAGCTGTAAGGGGGAGTGTAGGGTTCGGAGAACCAAACGCGACCGACAAGGATTTATAAATGCGTATCTAGAGAGATACGCCACAAAACACGGAAGAAGACGCACCAGGACTGGGATAACACAGGATCGGGAGCAAAACTTCCCTAGCACAAGGCAAAACAAAGCAACTTCCAAAAACTGAGGCGATCTCGATAAACAGCGAGAATAAATAACAAAAGAAGCTCACGCACTAAATAATTAGGCGTAACAAGACATAGTGAAACAAAACAAAAGAAACACCCTGTATAAATGGGCGATAGAATGAAAATGAAACTAGAACCTGTTACCTACAGCTCTAGGTGAAAACTAACTGAACAAAAAGGTAACTGGCAGAAGAGTACAAAGGATAAAGAGAGAAAGGAAAGAAAAAGACTAAAATAAATCTTTCTCCTAACTCTAAACCGGACTTGCTGCGTTTCCTATTCGTACGAACCAGAAATGCCGCGACCGAATCTTAAACCTTACCGACTTTGTTGTCAACATAGCAAAGACAATATCGAAGTGTGGAAATGTGGAAGCCCTGAGGTATTTATAGCCGACAGGAAATGCAAAACAGGTGCAGAGAATAATTGTCGGCCAAGATACGAATACCGGAATGGTGGCGGAAAAAATCCGATAGGGCGCCCCGACGACGCCAAAAAGAAAGACGACCGCAGAAACAGCAGGGGCTGCAAATACCCATGACAAAAGCCATGACATCATTTTCTGGAATTTTTCAAGCTGGTTAAAGGCACAGTCAACTTAGTGTATGTAAACATCTGACCCACTGGAATTGTGATATAGTGAATTAAAAGTGAAATAATCTGTCTGTAAACAATTGTTGTAAATATTACTTGTGTCATGCATTGCCAACACTATAGTTTGCTATTATGAAATCTGTGGAGTGGTTAAAAATGAGTTTTAATGACTGATTTTTTTTGTACATGAACTATAATCTATTTAATGAAGCTATATAAAATTTAAACTTTATACTATGAATATCTTGTGAAGTACTCTTGAAGTACCTTGGGGTAGCTCAAATTCTGGATCTTTTTATTTAGCATTAACTTTTCAGTCATATTTGAGCCCTCATAGCTTCATATTTGAAGGTGCTGGCTACAAGAAATTTTCAGCACTCAAACATACATTTGAGTTGTGTTCAAAATTGTAATTAGATCTATTTTACATACATAACACTTCTCACAATCTCAAGCCAAAACCTGTTTCATTCAGTTACATTTTTTCTACAACCAACTTTGGCCACCAATATCACGGGATATATCGCAGTATCAATGTTCAAACTGCACTAGTTTAATGTATGTGGACTAGACAAATACACGCTGGCATTGGTAGCATGCACAAATACTCTGTTTTCTGTGAAATCATCATAGAAATCTCGAAAAATAAATTTTTGTACTTTCTTTGAAGGTTCATATCACCATGTGGGATAGTTGGTTGGTGAAAACAAATTATGCGAGGGCTCATTTGTCTCTACATTTTGATACTAGACTCAACCTCTAGCCTTGATTCCTTCTGTTTCAAAATAAATGTCAAACATAGGCATATATTGACGCTCACAAATATAGTTTAGGGCAGTGAAATTGACAAACAACATTGGTATACACATGTTTTATATACTAGAAGTACAACTGACAATGTGTACTAATAATTATGATGAAGATATAACATTGGAAAAGTTGGGAGCATTCAGCATCTCCACCTATATGGGACCCTAACCATAATTTAACCCTAACCCTAATCCTAACCCTAACCCCTTTTCCGTTGTCAGATTGTGAACTTCGCTGATTATGTGATTTCAAATGTCATTCAATTCATCATAATTGTTAGTATACATTGTCAGTAGTTCTTTTAGTATATAAAACATGTGTATACTAATGTTGTTTGACAATTTCACTAACAAAAACTATATTTGTGAGTGTCAAAATATGCCTATATACTGTTCCAGCATAATTTACAGCTAAATCTAGTCCCACCCCCTAATTCCCATAGAGATACATTCAAATGCAGAGAGTATCACTTGTAGGAGTACCAGAAAATAAGATACCAAGAATCTTTTTTAATATTGTTGGGTCACAGACATCAGGAAGTAATGGCATGCAAAGGATATGCCACCAAATATTAAAAATTATTACTTTATTCTGCATTATGTTAAACTGTTAAATATTTTTTGATGCCAGAAATGGGGGGGGGGGGGCGACGTACAAAATGTTCTATAATTTCTAAACGGTTCATCCGAATATTAAAGCTGACAGTCTGCCTTGTATCCTTTCTAACTCAAAGTGCTATAGTACAGAACCAAAATAACAAATAGTGTGTCACTGTCCAATGAATTATGGTGCTCACTGTAGTATATATATATATTCCCTTTTAGTACCTCTGCCAATTTTTTGTTTACTCTCCTCAGTGTCTTAGAGTAAATTGACTAGAAGACAAGCAAGTCCATCAGCAAATTACCCAGAAAATGCTGTCAGTGCAGTTATGACATCAGGGTTTTAGCAGCAGATTGTCCCTGACTCGTGTGGTCTAATTAACCTGGCTCCTGCCTTTCCTGTCTGAACGCCGGTGGCATTTTTACCCCCTGTGGGTTATGTTGTGGTATATGGTGCACAGCTTTCTCCTTACATCCAATCCGCACAGACAGTATTGTATTGCTTTGTATTGCAGTATTGTAATTGCAAATTTGACCTACAAACGTATATTCCTACAACTTCAATTTAAATATAATCACAAATGCATTCTATTATATTGTCTTTTCATCTCCCCAATCAATTGTTTTTGTCAAACATCTTGCTTCTGTTTCGCTGATCTGACTTGAGGTACCAAACAGTCAGTGGTAGAAGAATAAACAGTGGTCTGAATTTTCCAGGTCACTTCAGTTGAAGCGTAAATTTCCAAAATATTCCTCAACACTGGAATGTCCAACAGTGCTTTAAATTGCTTGTTCCACCCAGAACGAGAGCATACATATGCAAATATGGGTGTGACTGTGTGGGTGTGACCATATGTACAAAAACATTCCGAAATTTGAATTGTTAAAAGCTCTATTATCGGACTTGAAACATGCACACAAGGGAGAGCACGTTCGGTCAAGCGTTGAAGGAAAATGGGAAAGATGGCAAAATTAAAATGTACCTAAAGAAGACAGGAGAACGCTCTACGGGGCAAAATGGGCTTGGTCCCCTTTCTGCCCCTCACAAAAAATGCCTCTTCAGAGTGGAATGCGGCAGCTGGGAGGAAGAGAAAGGGGGAAATATAGGTCAGGCCTGTCACACATGGCCTAGCGTTACACAAAGTGATAGGCCGCCTTTCTCTCTTCGCCCCGAGGATAGAGGTCCCTCAGACCTCCATTAAGACCTTCAATAAATGTACATGCAGCCCCCCCCCACCTCCCTTCCCCATGCTATTAATGGGATTGAGTCACTAATAGAGGATTGCCCGTGGGGGGGGGGGGGGGGGGGGGCATTGCTCTGTTACACACTCTTGTCCTGGCATCGATATGTGGGCAGCGTCACTCTTCAGAGAGTGTGTTTGAAAGCGCTCTGCCTGCCTGTCATGGCTGCTATTGACATCTCTCTCTCTCTATTGTACACCAGCACACACTTGAAGCTCTCTATTCCCTCAACCCTCTTCTGGCTCTCTCACTCTAAATTGTGTTTTTGCTCACTTTAAAAGCAAGGTGAAGATCTGCCACTGACGTATTTTACCCAGGTATGCTTTTTCTTGTAAAAAATATTGTTGTTTTTTTTATAATTAAAAGTGATCAGCTTTGATCGCTGATGTATTGACATCCCCACAGTTGCTGGCGAGCTGATCACAGACAGCATGCAGTAAGGGAACAATGTACCAGCTGTCTGACCCTTGACGGTTCTTGAGTGTGTTCTCTCGGCGACTTCTGTACTAGCCAATATTGTAGAACAGTGTCATCGAAAAAACCATCGGTTAATACATCCATGTGTTTGATGTCATTCAGCCATGTGAGAGGAGAGCTCCGTCCTCCGCTGTGATCAAATAAAACTGAAGTTATAATTAAGATTCGCTCTCAGGCTTGATTAAAGCCCGTCTTCAAGTGTTCTTACTCCCATTATCCGCCCCCCTTCTGGAAAAAGGATAAATAAGTAAATAACCAAATAAAGCTAAACCAAAGCTTTTTTTTTTTTTGGTTTATTGTTGTTTCAACCAAATATATTTGCATTGCTGAGTCTGATACATGTAACTGAATGGTATTTATGCACGTGCAAATACAGTATTTATACTGCCTGTCTGAAATCATAGGAGGGTGAAAAACCCCATCAAAACACCCTACGCAAAAAACCTTCCAACCTTTCCTCCCGCGCTGCAACACCCATGTTCCCTGTCACGGATATTATAAACAAATGCAGCCAAAACAAGCACACAGAGGCAAGCGCAATACGCGGGGCACGCTCTCTCCCCTGCCTTATGAAAGCACTCAATTACTCTGAAAATAATTGAGCGGCGGACAAAGATGTCCCCCCGGTCTGAGTGACCGCTTTCCCAGCACCGCTCGCCCCGTCCCGGGATCCCTGCCACCGTCAATTCGCAGCTTAGTGACGCCCGAATAATTACAAATCATTTTACCGTTTTATTTTGCGTGGTTTAATTGCAGGGAATACCGCGGCCCGCTTTCCCAGGCCTTTGACACGTATCTCACCGTGTGGCCTTAATGAGGCCCGGCGAAGCCGCCACTTTTCTCCCTCTCTGCCCCCGTTGCACCAAATGACCCAGCGAGGCCTCAGCGGAAAGTGGTGTTGCGCCAAGACGCTAGCGGCTGTTTGGCGTTATCCTGAAGGTGACCCCCGCCGGACTCATTCTGCTTTTAACACCCCTTCAGTCACAGGGCCCGCACGATCTGAACTGAAATCTAATTTAACATTAGATACAATGGACTGCCATGGGCTCTCTGATCCAGAGGTATCCACTATCCAATCCTGGAGGGAGGAGGGGACTGCCCCCATAGGAATGAGGAATATTCTAGCATCCAATAGCTTGCTGTTACTGAGAGGATACGCTTGCGTTTAAAGCCACACAAAAAATATTTTTTTCTTTCTGCCACAGGCTTTCATAAAGGGGAACATCAATATGCATAAGCACTTATCAGGTCACATTTTTTACGGGAAATTCAAAGTAAGTAGCTTATGTGTGCTTAAATTATTTCCGAGTTTCCTCAACCATTGCAGAAACTTTAGATAAATTGACAAAAAGTGATGATAATTAATAGTCGTAGATAGTCAAGCCCACACTCTTAAAATATTATTATGTTTAATTATTTTTTTAGGGAAGCGAGGAAGTGACACAAATATGATTTGTCATCACACCATCATGAGTATATGGTTTAGGCTTGCAAAGCAGTTGTGCTTATAACCAAATAATGGCCTACCATATTCACATGCTACACCAGTAAGTAATTTAGACAAATACTATTAGTGCACTTAATACAAAGACATCTTTACAAAGAAGTGGTCCTAGCCATGGTCCAAAGACATTGGTAAAACATACACTTGTCGATGGCCTGTTGTCTCAAGGCACCTTTTATCAAAAGTGCCTAAGTACACCAACCCACCTGGTATTCTTTTACCATATCTACTAAACACACAAGCCAACTGAAAGGGTGAACTGCCTGCAAAATCCGTGGCAAGTAGTCTCATGATTTCTGCAAACCGTGTTGTCTAAAATGCAATGCTATCCAATCTTTCACTCACTTGAGTTTCACAAGGAAACTGTTACCTGATAAAGGCAAAGATGTCAAACATGGTAATTACTGTTCCGGCACCAATGCTCAAAGAAAGGACAGCTACAAATTTGGAATGGCTACTACTACATTTTACTTTTCTCTAGTTTACCTTTACAAAACCATCTCCTCTTCTTTAAGCATTTACAGTATATTAAAGGTTGTATCAGCGATTTTGGGTGACGTCACTTCTGAAGCGAAATCCCAAACAAACATACTTATGAATAATTATGTTATGTTTTAAAAAATAGTGTTCAAGCATCCAGAATTATAACCACGTTAATAACGTTTGTAAGAAACCAAACCGTTTGTAAATCCGTCAAGATTTCAGCGAGATAAGAGTATTAGCGTTTGTGCAGATCATTGTGATTGGTTGGAATACTGTTTATTTTGGTTTTGAGTGGTTGGTAGTACCATTTGTTTTTGTGTACGATCTCGGAGCATAGGCTGCCTACAGAGACGCGGTTTTTTGACGGCCTGCTTATGGGGCGGGCAGCTAGCGGATCGTGAGGAAAAATCAGATGAATGTGATCATTTATGTTTCCACCCAAAATCGCTGATACAACCTTTAATGACTTCAATTATTTTATTTTCTTTATGTTGTTGAACAGCAGATACTATCTTCCCAGACTCCACTGTGGACCGATTACTGTTATATAACACTTACATTTTCTGGGGGGACTGGCTTCTTCTCAATAAGATGGCAAAGCAGAACCACTAGCACTTTTGCTGGTGGGCAGCCTAATTTGCAGTTTTAATAGTCTTAAGCTGCAGGGTACATATGTACAGTGGTGAATCCCTCACCTGTGCTGTGGTTATTATTAGAACCTGAAGTTTTCTTTGCGTGCATGAAAGGAGATACGATCTGTCTGAGGATTGTGGGATTACACACTAGTCACCCTCAGCTGAACCGGCGGCGCCCTGAGAAGATAGGTTAATTCTAACTAAAAATCATGAGGGCGTAAGGGCCTTCAGCAGTGATAGAGTGAATTAACCGAGGATCACGTCACCATGACGACCTTCCCTTCCCCCAGTAGCTCTCCATGGGTGTGATCCTGTCGGAGATTCCACGCCGAGGCTACTTCAGCTCCATCCCAGAAATCACATGCTCTCCCCCTGTCAGATCAAACACTCCTCCCCTCTCACCCCAAGCCAAGCTGCGTTCCTTTGATGCCTCCCTGTTTCTTAATCCATCCACCTCTGTGTGCAGCTTATCGGGTCTGCCTCCAAATGTTCTGCTGCCTTCATTTGTCTTCGTAACTTAATCTACTGCCATCTCTGTGCAGCTTATTAGGTCTTCCACGGGCTGGCTGACCCACTTTTAAAATTCACTGTACATCATCATACCGCATCTGTGAGCAACTTGTCAGGTCTTGCTGCTTCTCCCTTCGACCCATACTCAGTGCCTCTGAGAGAATTCTAGGGTAGGTGCTCCAGGAAAAAAGCTGCCCAGCAGCTAATCTGTGCGCTTAAGTGTGTGTGTTTCTGTGTTTATTCGGGGAACAGAAGAATAAGATCAATTTTAAAAAGAAACATTTTGGTTCCCTTGGGATGGAAAGGCAAAACATAATTTCAAAAACTGGACCCAATACATTGGTTATGTGTACACACAGAGCAAGTGACCTCAGTTACACCTGACAAGTGTGCAGCTAATCGTTAGACCGTGAGAAACATCCCCCAGTTGGCTGATTTTATCATAATAATCTTTTCAGATCCACATATACAGGTTGCCAGTGTATTACTTATACATGATAGGGGACATTTCTCCATTCACAATTTCACCAGTATACCCAAACATTCATGAGGACCCTTTGTATATCCCAGGTTGCTATATGAAAGAAACCACGTAGGGGTAGGTTATAGTACCACTTTGAAAAGCAGTGTGTGTTGGAAAGCATGGATGTATCATGACACAGGTCTTATAAGTGAGCTGTTGTGGCACATTTTTGTCATTGACAGCTCTTCTTAAAACATAATTTTCATCTTGGATATAGACACAAAATAGCCAAAAGAGAGCCATTATAAAAATATTATGGCAAAAGACCACACAGTCTGGATAACTCCTAATCAGACGTACTGTCCATTAAGAGAAAACTGGGACGGAGTGTAGCTCTAATAGTTGATGTTACCAGCCAGCATGGTGTTCTAATGCTGACATTACCACACAGATCGCATGGTCATGCTCTTGTTGATGCAAAGAGTCACTTTGTTGGGTTGCTGGAAAATGGCTCAGATTCACTGCGCCTCACATTTTACTCACACAATTGACCTTGATTACAGGTCATGGGATGTGATGAAACCCTTTCTCCCTGGCAATGGAGTAAGAAAATATGTTCAATAGAACAATTTTTGTGGCTGTATCCGCGCCACTTTTAGTGCTTATAAATATTGCAGAGCTAAATGGAAATCTTAACATTTCAACTGCCATGGTAGCCTTTGAAATATTGAAGGCTGAAAAAGCTTTGTTTTACCACAAGAGTGACGAAGGGTAAACCTGAAATTAATAACTTAAAAAAACATTAAACTAAAATGAATCATTCCTCTCGTTTTTTGCTTTGTTTGGGTGGCTTTCTTAGATCCATTTCTCTCTCAGCGGGAGTCGTTTCATGGGCTTAGAAAAGTACAAGTGCTTTAATTATATAGGAACACCTTCCAGACCTCTAATTATATCTGAATACCTATTTCAGTTTGGTACTGCAGAGCCTTCGCTGCTCTATTCCAGTAGGAGCCCATAAAATTCGGTGCAAACCAGCTCACACCTCCACAACAGTTAGCATACCAACATGAGCAGTTGCCGAACATGTAACACAGAACAGAAGCAGCTCAATCACTGTAACGATGGCAACAAAAGCATTATGCAAGTTCAGTCAAAATATCTGAAATACGCCACTGGGGTGATTTGCCTTGCCAAAGCAATTTGTTTTATTGCAGTGACATGCGCCATGATCGAGTATCAAATCCTGCCCATCTCAGTGGTGGCTGCGGCAGGACGTCCCACAGGGGGATGCATAATTGTTCATATATTTGTACAGGGAGACGGGGTTTCACTCCACTTGTTTCGGTTTCTCCCACCTGATCCTCTGGTGGATCAGACTTGTGATCAGACCTCCAGCAACACATGAAGCAGTCCTCTGGTGCAACGGCTGCACGGCTCAACCGTTGGACTGAAGAGGGAAAAGAAGCCGTGGCTGGCTGCCTGCATTCTGGAGGACACGTGATCTAGTCGCCACTCTCGCAGATTCACAAAACATGTTGTATGCAAAATACAATGGAGAAGATGTACGTATATCAGAAAAAAAAAATATATATATGAAATATATTTAGTCTGTCAGAGATCATCTCTGAGAATATCTCAAGAAAATTAATATTTTTAGTGCTGCATAAGTTGAATCATTTCTTTGTTTTGGACTGTCAGACCTTCATCTGGCTTTTTGGCAAATGGTTTGCATTAGTCAGTAATTTGGCTTTAACTGAAAACAATTTTGGTGAGATGCAGTTGTAATTATCAGACCTTCAGTAGTTGAATGGCCTTGGATGTGGGATTGGGGAGCCTGCTACCCCTTACAAACAAGGGTGCGTTTTTGGAGCCTCTGCACATTACAAAAAAGAAAAGGGCAGTGAATTTGCTTCACCCCATTCATTCCCCATATCTGCATTCAGAAGCAAAAGGCTCCATAACCTCTTGTTAACTTTGTTTGCATGTAAAGAACAATGACATTTTTTCCCTGGATAATGAAGTCGCAAGCCGCCTCCACACTTTCGCTCACCAACCATCCCCAGTTAATGACAACTTTTTTTTTGTTGTACTCCCTCCTCCATGTAGAGAGATAAGAGAGGTCAGTGCAACGGTACCGGGTCATGGGTTTATTAGACATCAAACAGGGTCATTAGGCTGTTTGCTAAAGTCTGGCCTCTCCTCGCAGAAACCGCCTGGGCAGGGGCCAGCCCCCGCTTTCATCAACATCCCAGGGTCTGAACCAAGGCTAGACCTGCCAGCAGGCTTGCAGCACACTAAACCTTAATTGATTGTGACATCAATTACGAATAATCTCATCACTTTAGGAGAGTAGGCTTGTCAAAGCTCTAATTAAGTTCTCAGCCTCCTATATGTTCAGACAGGATCAACAACACTTTACATTATAAAAATGGCCGATGCGTGGGCTGTTGTCCTCTCCAGCTTCTAGCAACCTTAGTCGATGGACTAAGCAAAAGAGCAGAAATGCATATCTCTGTTCAGCAGGACTCCAAAACATGATCCCTTGAATAACAACCACTGGCAGCGCTCCATATTGTTTCCATCACAAGTAATTTAAAAATTTGCTGTCAGTTTTATGAAGTGGGTATCGGTATTAATGAAGTAAAAATATATTCACCGTTGACTTAGTTAGGCAAGAGCACTCCGCCTCCCCTCAGTGTCCCTACCTCATTGAATGTATCAGAATGCTATTTATTCAGTTGTGCTTCATTACAGTGTTTGCATATGTATGAACAGGAAATCTTGTTTGATGTTTTCAATGACTTCCATCTTTTTGACAAAAAAATCAGTATACCCCCCCCCCCCCCCCCACCAACTAATGGCTTGTTTTTGTTTGTTTCCCCTGACTGATCTCAGTCAGCAGAGATAGATGGAAAGTTTCACGCTCCCTGCTATCTAGCAGTCCATTGAACAACAGTGTGTTACTATATCTTTGCCAGATAATTATAATGAATACATATTAAGGCCCTGTCCATGTACTGACTGTGCCCTGGAGCCCAGCAGGGTGAGCAGTGGCTTCAGTCAGGTTTCGCCTGACTCAAGACTGACCCTTCCGGCCAGTGAGCTCCTGTAGTCTATCTGCACTATAGCTGCACTTGAAGTGTAGGGCTTTGAAGCAATGGCCAATCAGCTGGCGAACCACAAAGTGAAGAGCACACACTTTAGAACACAGATTGATGTAGGCCACTCCATTCCAAAACAATATATTTGGTAACAATGGGTTCAAATGAAGAAAGAATTGTAATTTAGCCCACAAAAACAGACTGCTTTATTTTATTTATCACTTCTAAATTTACAATAAAAGTTATTATTAAGCTAGGCTACATTCACAATATCGTTGCCACAAAGTCAGATAAAGGACTTTATAGAACTTTATGACTTCGATTGACTCCCTACATATATACCAATTAACCTGAAAACCCCTTGACAAAGAATGCTTTAGAAGTGACAAAACCCCAAAATGCAATCCAGTGCCTCAAGTCAAGGACAAGTACAACAACAAAGAGGCTATTCATGTCGTCACATTTCACTGATGGTTGTCATTTTATTGGACATCAAGTGCAATGGTTTGTTTTTGAATGGGATCTGCAACTTGATAGTGAAGCAGGAACAATGAACTGAGAGAGTGAGAATTTGGCAGATCGTCTTGCAGGTTAGCAGGTCTCTTTGAAAGACTCCCTGAAAGAGAAACTCACATTTGAAGGAAGGGGCTTGGCATTCTTTCAAATGAATATGAATACTTTTTTTCCCCATTTTCCCCTTGAACCCAGACTTAATCTCCTCAGGACAAAAGAGTGAAAGCACCCCCCACCGAACCCCCCCCGATCCCTCCCCAGATCTTTAAAGTAGCTTCCCTGTTTGGGACAGGGCCACAAATGTAATTGCCCCTAGTCCAAGGGTGTGAACTTGACAAAGGTGGACTTCAGAGTAAACCACAGGTGTCACCTCTCTTATTAAAATGGGAGCAGACAAAGGGTTGGAAAACTGTGAAAGAGGAGAAATCACACTCACCTTCGTTTTATGTTCTCCGTATTGGACATGGATTCTCTTTATAACATGGATTTTATGCAGTGCTAAACTGCAAGCGTATGTTTGTTTAATCATTATTCACTGTTTCTGTTTCTGACTGTTAAGATGGAAGATTATTTACTTCAATTTAACACCACACCTGGTAGTCCTCTCACACTAAAATGATTGAAAGGACTTATAACCCCAACAGGAAGAAATCTGCTAAATCCAAAACAGTTTGTGTTTTGATTATTTGCTTCCTTGTCTGAGTGTGGCATTCCAGCACTTTAGTCACAATACTCATTGAGTGGATGTATTGTTCTTCCAAATCCATGGGTCCAGTGGCATTGTTGAGACCTGGAAATTTATCTCTGTTGTGAACTTTGTGGTCTCTGCTGGCACGGACCATTGTGCACCTGTCAAGTCTTGTAACCCAATCTGCACTCCACGACGCATTCTGCCCCCTCAGATCATAGTCCTTAACAACCTCAAAAATGTCAACCGCTTAGGACTAGCAGTCTAGAATGATGGAATGTGAAATGGGCTTGTAGCTCTGAGGTTGTAGGTTCTCTTACCAGGTGGGTCACTGCAGTTGAACACTGTAGCAAGGAACTTAACCTGAATTATAAAACAGATGGATTTGATCCTGTTTACTGACTGGTTAAACTGCGCTCGAAGACGTGCTCAAATAACCAGTTTTGATGCCGTATACCTGTTCACCTTGCTATGTAAAATGGACTTGGATTGCACTATAGCAGACGATTTGTAAAGTGGCAGGCACCAGCAGGGAATGCAGTAATGTTAGTCCTCACTGCCACCACAGCACCTTGATGCAGAAGTGGTCAGATTCAGGTCCGGAGATGTAAAGTTAGGGAGATCATGAGAGAACATAACAGGGAAAGCTCACTATGAAGCTGCTGGAGACAAAACTTAAATGCTAATGTTATGAAACAATGGAGTGACATTCTTGCTGGAATAGAGAAGAGCAACTCCAACACAAGCAAGAAGACTGTGCAATATCACTGCAGAACCAGGTGAAATATGACAAATCTTTAATCCATGCACAAAAACAGGAAATGTCAAAATGAATATCATTAAAATGTAACCCATCTAACTACCTGTCAATCAGTACTCGTGTAATGTAGCCTACTGCTAAACATCCAGCTGTACAAACTAAATTGAAGACGTGTATATTAGATAAAAGCATCTACCAAATGCTTAACCTGTTTACTCAGGCCCACTAGTGGAGTAGACACTGATGTCTACATCACAGGCATCCTACTCTACCACGTCAGAATAAAAAACGCATAGGAGCTTCATCAGCACTAGTTGAGCTAGTATCAGACCAAATATGAAGTGTTATTTTTGTTCCGTATTTCATAAAAGTAAGAGAAAATCCTCATATCCGATTATGGCCGGTGCCTTGAGGGAGCGGCAATCAGTCGCGCCCTGAAGAGGACGTAGAACCCTCCTTCCTACTTCCGGTTGACGGGGTTGTAGAGGCTGATTCTCAAGCAGTTACTATACGGGGAATTGAATAACATATGGGGTACAATTGCCCATTAAATTGGGAAACAAATGGGGAAAAATTTGTCAGAAACAAATAAAAAAATTTTTTTTAAAGCAATTGCGATTTCTACGTGGAACACTCCAAATAGTGCAGGAGAAATCAATTGCGTCTGACAGATCTCAGCTCACACATCACAACTTGGTGGTACGAGCCCCAGAGCTGTATCGCAAGTATATGAGCAACGCTATCAACAAGCATCCAGATTTTTTTGTGCACAAAAGCGCGTTGCTCAAGCATTACGCACAACACTGCATAGTTTTGCTCTGCATCTGAACTAGCAAGTGTGGATTCCATATCGCCAAGTATTTTTGCATGGTGAACATTTGTTCCTGGGTAACATAAGAGCACTAGTGCATGTGAGTACTAGTGCATGTACCTCTTTCATCATGTGTTCTTCGCTTTATTACTGACACAGTTTTGCAACAATAGCATAGCAGTGGCTAGCTACTATATCTCCACTAGCCACCACTACAGGGCTAGCTCAGTGTTGTTGTTTATGTATGTGTGTGTATGTATGTGTTTTATGGTGTTGTATTGATTGTAGTATAGCTAGGTAGCTAACCACAGAAGGGCTAGCTAGGTTATGCAATATTGTTTATGATGTCACAGAGTTTTACAGAGTATTGGTGCCGAGTTCATACATAGACTGTATAAAAATATGGACAAAGTTACTGTGACGTCACCCATTGCCTTCCCACAGCCTCATAAAAACCGAATTGAAGCTCCGGATGCATTTTTCGCCACCAGTTTAAACAAACTGCGTCTGCTCCGTGGAGCCGAAGTGACATTGTCGGGAGCAGGGTCAACCGGATATGGCCCGGGCACAGTATGATTGACAGTTCGGGGTGGAGAAGCCACAGAACTATAAAGCGCATGACCTGACCAAACCCACCATATTGCAAAACGAACTCGCGGTAAACTTTTATAAAACGTTTTATAATATAACATTTCATTTTCATCCTCGATTTTACTGTGTCATTTATTTGCATTGAATGTGTGGTATTCGTCATTTATAACGTTCATTCAGTTATCTTCCAATTATATTCAGCTAGCTAACATCAGCTAATTTGATTAGCTAGAGCTCGGTAGCCAAGCTAGACACACACATGGACGAACATGGTAACGCTATTGCCATCAACTATATTGACGGTCAATTAATCAAATATGTTATTTTGACAAGACTACTTTCATTATAAATGTCCCTAGTGCCGCTAGAAAGGTAGCAAGCTCACCCCATAGTCTTAAATGAGCAAACCACCACCGTCTTTTTGGCTAACTGCTAATTAACTGGACTGTGACAGAGCAGTCTGTCACGGTTTTCCGCAGTATGAAACCCCATTCTGAAAACTGTTCCAGATAAAGTGGGCATTGATTGTAGGTTAGTGGGTTCACACATTAGCTAAAGCACAGTAGCTACATCGTAGCTGGCATTAACTTTCATCTGCATTCTGTAACCTAATCACAAACATTGCAAACATTTACAAACGCAGACTCCGTATTCTTTTCCGATAAATTATTGGTTTTATTTTAAACATCCCCGTATTGAGTCAGTACAAACATACCGCTAACACTTTGGCTCTATTCCCCGCACATTTTCTTAATTTTTGGGACCGAAGAAAAATGATCCAGGTGTAAAACTGTCCAGTTAGGGTTATAGCTGGAGCAGCTGGCTAACGTTAGTAACGTTAGCTAGGCAATAACGGTAGCGAGCCAACTTATATGGCCAGCCAGGAAGGATGACTTTAAAGAAGTCGAATAACTGTTCAATTAAAATGGCTTGCCATAAGCTATCGTTAGCTTGCTAGCTAGCTAACCCAGCATTGCTAAGCGGGAGTACGGCCATTGCGTATAGAAGGGGGTGGAATGGCTAAATTAATATCTAAATTGATAAGGATATACAGGTATGGCGCAATTGATTTGAGATACTTAACCCAGTTTGGCTGCTTGCTCCGAGACGCTGAGCCTGTAGTGTAGTTGCAACATCCCCTGCTGTCTCTCATCTCACGAAACAGTATTTTTTTTCGTAGTAGACACATCATAGCTCGCTCCAACCAAAATTAATATGCGATGACAAACATGTTGAAGATGAGCGAGTAAGGCAGTCAATTGATTATTTTATGAACTGCGTCCACAAAACAACAGCTTGTTCACGGTAGGCTACTAAGGGATGTTCTCCATCGACTTCCACTCAAAAATACAGCGTGTCTCCCTGTCCCAACATAGACTGTATAAAAATAAGTCCCAAGATGCCAGGGCGCCTTTTAGACCAATGATTGTTGTCTCCCCCTTCTGGTCCCGCCCCTCCGAGTGAGGGCAGTGAGAACCATATAGAACTAAAAGAAGCTAAAATATAAATAAAAATGATGAGCCACAGTGTCTTAGTTTCACATATAGGCTAAATAGAAAATAGTACAAAGAGACTGAAATGATGGAATATAGCCTATAAGGAATATAGCCTAGCTCTTCTTTAAAGGGTAACTACACTCTAGATCACGTTTTTAAAAAAATCTGTAAATGTGTTTTTATGCCTACCTTATGATGAAACTTATTCATCCATTCCGTTATTTCAACAATTCTTAAATAATGTTGTATATCAGAAGAAACTGATAGAAAAGCATCTTGGTGCTGCCCTCTAACGGTTGAAATTTACTTTCTGCTCCCCTCTCTGCCCCTGCACCCCAATCGTGATGTCAGAATACCTCTTTAGAGGTACCATCTAAAGAGTGTAAAGAAGCTCCGTTTGGTCTCTGGTACCTCTACTTCATAGTGATAATTGTTGCTGCCCACAATGGAAATAGTCGGCACCTGATTGGTTAGACCACAGAATGCACATTTGGATGCACGTACTGTATGGGTTTGCGTGGTCAAAAGCAGCCGTTACTGAAACAAGTTTCCAAGTTCCACAATTTGTGGTAGCAATGTGTGGGTTCGGCTACCAGCAAACCATGCATGTCAGTCAAAATTGCATTTAAGTTAGGCTGTGAGGAGATTTCATGTTTAATCGATCGATCTGTCTACAAGATCATTTTAGTGTCATTCCAGACAGGCTATAGGCTACCTGCAAAATAGGCTACCCTTTTCACCTAGGGCATTTCTATCATGATTTCTACCTTATTACGTGCAGCAGCTGGTCCATGGAAAGCCTGAGACAGGCGATCAGGACAGGACGTAACCTAGCCTACCAAAAATGGTGGATTGTTTTGTATAATGTTTTGTATGATGTAAAATTCAATAAAAAAATTGTGTAGATGATTGTTTTAATCTGTATGTTAGTGTTGTTGTTATTAAACGTTGTCCATTTCAAACAATCAAAGGGACACTTAGTGGCAGAATTAGGGACTGCATTAAATGTAAAAACTGGGCTAGATCTTTACAATTTCAGATGACTTGACTTGTGACTTGCTTGGGCTGAGCAATGACTTGACTTGTCGCGCTTGACTTTTACTAGGGACTTGACTTGATTCTGAACACTGTAACTTGGGACTTGACTCGAGACTAGAGGGTTAAGACTTGAGACTTACTTGTGACTTGCACATGTGTGACTTACTCTCAGCTCTGTGGATAGGTTTGGATAGGTTTCCATAGGGTTGCATAGGTTTGGAGAGGTTTGGGTAGGTTTTTGGACATCCAATCCCCTAATCTGGAAATTATCTCATGATATGGATGCAAATATGTTTCCAATAAGTCAAAAGAGTTGAGTATCTCACAAATTACTGTGATGCACGATTATCCATTTTGGATAGATTTTTGGACACCAAGGTACACTGTTTCAAATTGCCTCCTGGGACTTGAGCAGTAATACATATCAGTTTTATATATTGTACACATGCTGACAGGAGGTTTGTGAGCCAGACAAGGATTTACCGTATTCACATCATTGACTCTCAGGGGTTCACTGTAAACTTGAGTGGTGGAAGTTTGTTTTTCACCGGAGGTTGTGTATTCATTGCCATAATGTATATGAATTACGAGAATAAATTAATTAAGGCATTATCATAAATGGTCTTCTTTAATTTAACCTATTATTGGTGTGACATCAGGAGTTATAATGCTTTAAACAGAACAGTAGAAAACATGCAAATGGAAAAAATTAATTCTTTGCACAAAGTGGTCAAAATTTTAAAAGGTATTTTTAAAGGCATGAAAAACCCCTCTTCTATAGTTCAAATGCAATAAGAACTATACTGTCATATATTTTCAATTAATTTTTGATCATACTAGCCATAACATTATCTCTTTAGTTAATGGTAGTTAGCTGATTAACTGTTAACTGTCAGCTTGCTAGCAGTATTTGTCAGCAGTTATCCTTACCCAGGGCCATTACTTGTGGGTCTACTATTGGATGATACAGAATTTTAATACTGCAATATCAGTCTGTCTTTGAGTGAGACATAATTTCAGAGGAAGTGACAAGCAGAGGTAGATGCTACAGGTCCTGAAGGAAGAGTGAGGATCCACACACTGCAGGTGTTGGCTTAAAACAAATAATGAAAGAAAATGTTTTGTCTGTTAATGCAGTAACAATATGCTTATTTGCATATTTCCAATGGATCGTAATCATCATTAAATGAATCTACAAACCAAGTTACTGTTTGGGTATCACCTTCAGACTAAGATAGGATTTACATCCTTAACTCACTGGATTGTAGCCACTTTTTCCTGAACCATGTTTTTTGGAAAACTATGAAATCCACACTATGGCTGCTATTTTGAGCAACAGAGCACACCCCCTTGCTGTAAGATTCCATCACTGCTGAGGCCATTTCATAGCCCCCAAAAAACACTCACATTCACAATCATCAAAAAGGTATATAAAAAAAGAAAACACAGTTCAGTCAACCAGCTCACACATTTCTGAAGGCTTTCAGTATTTTTGACCTAAAGCAGATCTACAGTGTGATGTAGAAAACCTCATTCTTGATTCTATTCCAGTCTTTAAGGGGGACTGTCACTTTGAAAGATATGCTATTTGGCATGATGTGACAGATCAGAAAATCAACCTCACTGACAAAATCAAAGGTACCTTAACACTTAACTGCAGACAGATTATTACCCCAATGCGAATTACCAGCCATGTATGTGAATCTAACAGCTATATGAATAAACATGTCTATAATGTATTGATGATGGATGGTGTGTTACTTCCTCCTCTCATAATACCCTGTGAGATTGGATGAAATTTGCACTAAACATCCATTAGCATCACATCATATCAAATGGATAAAATAAGCTATTGAAGAACAAACACCATGACCTCCCCTCAGTTCTAACTGTAAATTTGTTCCTCAGCCAGCTTGTTTTGCCCATCGATGGGCAATGAATTATCCCCTTTCTTCAGGTCATCCCTGTTGATTACAGCAAGGGCAGCAGAAATCACTTTGAGTTTTTGAATGACATCCCAGAGATGGGAAGGGATTAGGGCCTCGCCCGCTGCCAGTTATAGCGCCAGGTGGCTCTCCCTGTCGTCGAGGTGTTACACCTAATCCCATTACCCGTCTGCTAAATCTCACCAAAATAAAAAAATATCGGCCGACGCGTTTTCCATCCCCAGCCCTTTCCGATTGACTGGCGGCCGCGTCACCTGAAAGGAGTCAAAATCCACGGGCAGCTGCTGCCACCTCGCCACCAAGGCCAATCATGAATCAATTTCGCCGCACTGGTGGCCCCTTATTCCCATGTCCAATAATACTCTGTTGAAAATTCCCTCGTCTACGAATCTAGTTTAATCCTGGCCAAGACCTACTGCCAATCTCATCTCCCAAAAGTGCAACCCCCCCACCCCCATTTCACGACAGCCTTTGGGGACACCCATTAAGTCCCGGTTCTGCTTAAAATAATGGGGTAGGGATCACAAAACATGACCACCATGCATTTTGACTCTTGGGGCATTAGGTGAAGATTAAGACTTTGCATAATAAGATTACACGGCGAATGAGTGATATCAAGGGAGGGTCCATATGCAGCTGTCTGATTCTCTGTATCCCGCTCCGCACTGGGTGCTACATGTCACAATGGGGGTTATCATTGTGTATGGGGGGGGACTGCTGAGAATCAAATAGGATTGGTTCAAAATTAGCCGGCCATTTCCAGCCAGCTCTTGTAGATTAAATCTCCATTGGCAGCCGTGTTTTTTGTGGTTAGAACACACCGTATGCGATCGGCAATTCCCAACCTCTCCGTATTTTGTCTGGCAACGCCACAATCTTAATCCAGGATTACATGGAAAATGAGCATGCAATGAAACAAAGAAATCAATTTGGTATCTATTTTTCTTGTCTTAACCATCTGTGGTCTTAGCCTATGCAATCAAAGGCAATGTAGAGCTGGTCCTGGTGACAGAGAGACCGACAGATGGTTTGATTTATACAGTGGCAACAGAGGGGAAAGAGATGAAAGTGGAAAATGACAGATATATCCTGAAAGGACATCAGATTACTGCTTGTGATATCAGTGGTGATAATTTTATTTACTTTTGCTCAGTGCAGACTCCAATGTTATTTATTTCAAGGCTATCAGAGGTCAACATTCTCCAGTTGTTTGATTTACATTAAATTCAATGTACAGCACTAATAATTATGGATCACTAACATTTTCAAGAATTTAACTTTGGTTGCAATAGGGTCTTATTCAATATTCTCTAAGCATAACAAAAATAATAATAGGTATTATAGATATCCCAGTATACACTATTGCCCCTCTGCTGTTAGAATTCTCCAACGCCCACTTAAAATGTCCTTGACAAACTTCCCATCAGTTAGGACAAAGCACCAGGTTGTTTAATTTAATGTGCGGGACTTAAAACAGCCCAACATATTTAAAAGTGTTTATCACCCACACAAAAAAAACTGTTTTTCACAATCTGCATAAAGAAAAGACAATTTGCAAGTAGAAATTATAATTACAGTAGTTATGAACCTGAAAAGAACAATGTGCACACTACCGTGATGTAAATAAGCCAACAAACAAAAATTAGAACAATACACATCTTAAACTCTCCCGTGCAACAAGACATAATGTAGTCAATTAAACAGTGACAATTCAAGGAAATGGGTGTATCTGCAACATGCTATTACGGATGGGAGTAAATATCCACCATGAAGCATTGAGTAATTGACCCAGTTGCTTTGGAAAAATGTTACTGTTTTAAAGTACTCAAACACTTATAATGTTGCCATCTGCTGGTCAGTACATGGTGAGAATGAAAAACTATATTCAGTGATTGTCATTGGTACTCACAAAAATGATGCATCTACGAGGATCCATTTGGGATCAGTTCCAAAAACACCTTATGGTAATAAGAGAATTAAAATATATGGTGGTACACTGCATGGGCTGTCTTCATTGAATTTCATTTCATATTGTGTTACATATGCTCCATCATGTTTAAAAAAAAATCATAATCCCCAATCGTTATTCATTTTTACACAGAATATACATGAAAAACAAAGACAATTAGGCTACCACTCAAATCAAATACACTACCTGAACTGCCTTAACCATATCAACTGAAACATATTGGAAAAGCCTATATGGGCATTAATCAGCAAATGCCATTGTTTATAATGGACTAAGCTGATGGTGGAAGAACTGGATTTAGCTTTCATGTGCAGTAGCTGATCTTTCCACATTGTAGCTGATCTCAAGTACTTCAAGTACTGAAATGGTCGGATTGCAAAATGGCAAATGTTGAGGGCAAAGTGCGTATTGGACCTTGTTTTGCTCAATAAGGTCGAAATAGGTACTATCATACTGTAGAGCTCTATTTCTTGCAATGCAATTTCTCAGCCATATAAATACTTTGTGTTGTATTTTTTTTTACAATTCCTCTTAGTCTTACTGCCTCACCAGTGAGTTTGGGTTGGAGGCTGGCCTACCTTATAAGCATTTTTTGGGCATTAGTTTTGCTTGTTTTATATTTGATACCAGATGTATATAGTAAATAAATAACAGTAAAATGTAACAATTAATGGTCCATTTCATTGGTTGCTGGTAGAAGGTGTGTCAACCCACACAGACAACCATTTTGGTTATGTTTTTATTTTCCACTAATCTATGTTATTGGTTCTAAAATCTGAACACGTTGTGACCAGTGTTTCAGATATTCTCTTATTCTCACTTGTGCATCATTTTCAAATGGGAATTACTATCTTTTAAACAGTATAGGGATATATATCCCTATACTGTTTAAAAGATAGTAAGGGGCATTTGCCCCTTCTGATGCTGTAAGATGAAAACATTGATATCACATTGGTATCTAGCCAATAATTCACTCTTGTACCTCAATAAAACATCACTTTTTTCTGTACTCTGCAGTATGTAATCTTTTTCTGCATCACATTTGGGATCACATTTCTCTGTAGTTTTTTTTATATTTTTTTAAAGTTCCCATTCATAATGACTCCACGGAAATTTTACATTCATCTAACACATATTAGCGCACAGTAAATACAATAAAATAATATTATACCATCAGAAAAATGTTGGCAAATGTTCTGGAAAATCTGTTTGGAAAATCAAACATAAAACATGACTGAGCCACCTATGAATGCTTACACTACTACAGTATGTGAAATGCACTAAAAATGTGAAAATAACAATATCAAACATATTGGACAAGACTGTGGTGGAGTGGGAAAACTGACGTACATACTGTATGTGAAATATTACAAGCAGTAATACTTACATATTGAGGAGGAAAATCTCAGTCATGTTTGTAGGCATATTCTCCGATAGAGTGAATGCATTTTCTGTAACTGTTTGCATACTACAAAACTGATAAAACTAAAAATGCTGTTACGCACGGCTGTAATTTATTGTTCAAAGCATCCAATAAGACATTGCACCATTGGTAACTTGTTAGTGGATGTCATACCTGTGTAGTGCATGTCCATTGGGAATCAACCCGCATTCATGTGACCCTGGACCACATTTCCAAAAGACTACATATACCGGCAGGTGACAGTCATGTAATCCTGGCCAGGACTTGACCAATCAGGACTGAGTCCCCGGTTCTATAAAACTTCGAGCAAACTTCCTGTTCTCCCTTCTTACCAGTGTTACCACACGCTCATACTCACTTGACGTCAGTTTCAAGAGATGGACACGTATAGGCAGAGAGAATTGTTTCGTCTCTCCGGTCATATCTGTTAGCGTGTCCGAACGAAGCTAGACTGAATCCACAACTAGGGTCAATCTATTTCAGTTAACGTACAGCCGTTACCGTCATACGACGTGGCTTTAAGTGACAACCAGAGAAGCGTGCGTAGCCTAAGTTACCACGCATCAACGCAAAGAGGTCAAGAAACAACCTGCCAAAGGACAAAGGACCAGCAAATCTTCTTCAAAAGTTTCCAGCAACACTCACCAAGCCAGCTGCTTGGAAACAGAGAAAATGGACCATCCAATCCAGAGACGCTGCCAAAAGACAGAACTTTCTGGACACATCAAAGAACTGAACCAGCCTGTGTACTCCAGTACAGTAAGAACTGAAACAAACAGGCAATAGTTTAGGAAAACTTTTGTTTAATGTTTATTGTCAATGTAATTACATGTTTGATTGTATTCATTGTGTGTATTTAGAGTAACGTTAATTTATAACACAGCAGGCTATCGACAGCCAATTAGCCTCACATAAACTAAAGTTTCAGAGCCTACTCTATGACTTTAACACTAATGTACAATCCGCCTCCCTTTTAAATCGAGATCTGTGCATGCAATTTCCCTTTGTACTAATACCTAACCTGTTAGATATAGGATCCCGTGCCTGTAAATGGATAGGGGCCTGGAATTTAGCTAGACGTAGATACACGCCATGTTTCAGGCCACGTTAGCTTCATGCTAAAGCTAGATTTGTCTTTCCCCCTCAAGGTATGGTCTTGTGATCTCTGAACCACGTGTTCTGGCGCACATACAGAAATAGAACTGTGAATTCTATATGCCTCATTCTTTGTCTACACTTCGTTTCACTTTCCATATCATTCGCTGCTTTTAGGATGTTAGTTTAGACGTGTTTGTTATTTAATAAATTGTATTTTGTTAAACCTGGTCGTCGGTCTGATTGTTGTTTGGATAAACATTTGAGCCTATCCTCCAAAAGAATGTACGCCTTTAGTTTAAGCTATTGATTATTATTTTAATAGTTAACATTGAAATTCATAATCATGATTAAATAATAAATTTTATGAGACTGATTAATTATACTTTTGCACCTAGTGTGAAGCCATATATAAATATATATATATTCTGCACATTCATTGGTGCCTCCATGTGATGACTGTTAAGATGTTTTAACTCTGTGGGCCCTATCTTACACCCGGCGCAAAGCGGCGCAAACCCAAACGCAAGTGTCTTTGCTATCTTACACCCGGCGCTAGGTTCATTATAACGCCTAACGCTTACGTCCTTTAACTACCATGTATTCTTGCGCCCATTACAAGTGAACTGGGCGTGTTGGTCTTAAGATGAGGAGGGGCCAGGCTTCTTTTTGGCATATTGCTATCTTGAGCCAGCAGAAAGCGCTTGCACTAGAACCACCACTAACCTGGTCTAAAGTCCTGTCGCAGTTGTTTACATGTTATTTTAACGACACATATAAGTGCGTCTACATAGGCGTGTGCACAACGCGCGTACCCTCCTGTCTGTTACACACAGGGGCGCGCACAAGCATGACTAAAATATCTAGATCACAATGTGAAATATTATTATTGTGTAGGCTATATCAAAAATGCATAATAATAAAAGGTTCCATAGGTCCACATACCTTTCCCTCAGTGAAGGGAAACGAAGGGAAACATTACATTGCTCTCAGCCCACTCCATCAACATCCAGGCGATGTGCGATGGTACGGGACAATGGCTATCCATTAAAAAGGAGCTGATAACACCTATATCAAGCTAATGCGCGAATTGTCATTTGCACCTAATGCGTGAATTGTCATTCAATGGAAAACTCGCGTACTGCAATAGACGGACATTTGCGTTCATTACAATACAGCTCTGTTTATCTAGGAATACAGCCTGTAAGTAAATAGAATGGTTTGTTACTGAAAAAAGTTCAAAACCTTGTCCAGTGAATATTGCTTTTATTGTTTTTCAAATAGCCTAGGCTACAGTGGACTCGCTGTGCATAATGTTTTTTAGATAGACTATAGTTAAAAAACGGAGATAAATGTCATCATGTTAACTGAATTGTAGGCTAACCTTAGCTATCCTTCATATTTTTTTAAATTACAGTGACAAGGTTTCCATACCCTCAGCTTATTAAAACCCCGCTGATTTCACCTGTAATTCCATAACTTGAACAAAAGATTTTAAAGAGAACTAAGCGTCTAATTAGAAACGAAATTTGCAGCACGTTACACAATTAATTTACAATTAATTTTAATTCCATTATCTGCATGTTCGCTTTACATGAGCAGGTCTGTTTCCCCTGCTGTACATCACACTTTTCATGGTCTTCCTGGGAAAGTGAATCGTTTTAAAGTATTACGCTACCAGTTAAACAGGTTGGTCACATTTCCATAAGCAGGACATTATAAAACAAGGGAAAATATGCTGAACCTATGGGTTGCCAACCTGACAGATTTGTTGTATTTAGTGTCATCATTAAGGCAAAATAACGTTAGTTATGTTATTAATCAAAATTAGAATGCAGGTAGCCTAATGAACTTCGGATGAAGCTTGAACATGAGTTCATTGCATAATCAAACTAAATTCGTTAAACAAGCAGGCTAATTTGGCGTTTTCTAAGGTGAGAAGGAAGCAATTGGTCGCTTATTCTCAGCTGTTGCAGATGCTTTTAACGAAATTTAACAGCATATATTTCGTAAACAGCACTGTCAGGAATTACCGGGAACTCATAATACTACTACTGCTACTGATCCATATAGCCGATTCCTTGATCGCACTAAACACGCACGAGCATGTCTGTTTCGCCATCATAAGCAATCCGCCAAGGTGGAAAAGCAGGCTTTTAAAGGGAATGGGATATGACATTTTGATTGGTTTATTGCATGTCACGCCCAAGATACACCTATAATTAATGAAGAGACTAGGTTCAGCCCAGTTGCACCTTGCGCCGTGCTTAGCGCCCAAAAAACACGCCGTTAAAATAGCAAAAGTAGACTTGGACACGCCCTAAATGGACTTAGCGCCATGCGCTTAGACTAAGCGCCAAGATCGCCAAGATAGGGCCCTGTGTCTTCACTGCCAAATTCTTAATGTACCTAACGACACTACACCTGCCATCCCAATATTTGTTCTCCAAATTAATTGGTTAATTTTGCATGGAAAAGTTTTTAACATTTTTCTCATTTAAAAATTAAAGCTGAAATTTAGATGATGGTTTAGCACATGGGAGACCAAATAACAATTTCTGGTTGCTGTTGCTTAGACAATTAAAAGTTTACTATATGTTGCCCTTCAAAAGAATCTGACTCCGGGAGCCGTCCTGTGACTGAACTCCTTATCTATTAACATCAAGTGTATTTAGCTGTAGGTATAGCTTGCTAGGAGACTGTGACTATAATATTCAGCAAAGTAATTACACAGTGTGCAGTGATTAGCTAAAAAGATGCTCGACTAACCACTTAACTAACTTGAGGATGTATCTATTTCATAGTGGCCTACAATAGTTTTTCTTGCTTGCTTCATCCCATTCATGTTTCCTTGTTAGGCAACTATAGCCAGCCTATTGCACCTGTTGCCTTTGTTAGGCCAGTATGGACTATGAAGTCCCTAATGTTATAGTGGAAAATATCTCCCCTTCAGGACACACAGATATTTCTATTATTATTTATAAATAGCTGAAATAGTGGTTTACTCAATCTACCAGCACATTTTCATTATAACCTACTTATCCACCTGAATGTGAGATTGTAGATATCAAATGCTTTATTTGATGTGTAGACTGACAGTGAGCATATTATATTATTCCGCTTCAGATTTACTGAAACAATTCATGTCAAGTATTTCTCAAGCTTCTAAGTTTGAATCTCAAGTACAAAAGCTGTATTGTACTTGAGATTCAAACTTAGAAGCTTCTGGTTACAAGCTCAATTCCTGTACCAGCGTGGTGTACAGCTGTGGAAACTACTGCACACAGGCTTTTAGATGAATGAGGTTCTATTTTGTTCACACACATCAAGGTCAACTGAAACACAAGACTTTTTTCCCCATTGGCAGATTCCTCTTCCTGTTCTCCCAATATGCCATTGTATTGGCTGTACTCCCACATCTCTTAACCGAGATTAAACACTCACTTTTTCATGCTCAAAATTAGAGGTTATTTTAGTCCAGTAAGGGAAGTTTCATGTTTCCCTAACAAGCCATAATCATGCACTCTGTGGAGTTAAGGTTTCACAGTAGCACTGTCAGAGCCAGAGAGCTCCTGCCTGCATTTCATGGTCGTCACAGAACTGTACGTTTTGCTGAGATAGAGCATACGCTCTTTATTCACAAGACAGGAGGTGGTCCTTAAGATCATAATGGGCACGTTACCTATTCAGCAAATAAACCTGCGGGCCAGTATACTTGGCAATTAGTTCCTATGATTAAATAATAAAACGTAATCTTTTCTTTACTTGATGATATGCACTGTATATGCACACATACGCAACCTGCATGTTTGTGCTTAATTTTTTTTTTTATTGTGTAATGGCACCTTTCATCCTGTAACTTCCTTGCTGTTATGACTAAAGTATGATTAGATATAATCTGACAAAACACTGAATGAATCAGTCAAGTACAAAGGGTTATGTATTAGTAATGAGCATTATATTGGTTCCATCACAACTCATAAACTGGAATGCAACTTGTCTGTCTGCTATAGCAAATATAGATCAGGGATATAGCCAATACACATGCCATAACTATATTATTGAATTATATGTACTACAATTCTAGGTATAACAATTAACGCGATGTTGTAACATTTGAATTTGACCCATTATTAACTCTTATCCAAAATGGTAATTCAAATGGCATTCATTGATCTGTTGTTTCTAATGAGTACGGTCACTCTAGTAATTACATTTCTAAGATGAGATGAGACTGCTTGAACCTGATATCACTGTTGTAATGGAAAACTATCATTTAATGACATGACACTGTCTATTTAACTGAACCTTATACATTTTCTGAGAGGATTATAGTGTGGCTCCTGTAATTTGGTGGGAATACTCAGTATTGTACTTGCATGTACTGTGGAATGTACATTTCTAGTTAAATACTAATTGTAGACCTTTTCAAGGTATTTGTGCCATACACTTACATTTTATCCAACAGTACATAGATGACCAGATTGGACACTGCAGTACATATATGATGTCAGGGGGGACAACCAGGTGCATTGTCCTGGGCCCTGGAGGAGGAAGAGGAGGAGGAGGAGGAGGAGGAAGGGGGGGGCAATGGTAATACCATTTTCTCCTGGGCCTGGGAATTTCACCCGGCAGACCTGTAGATGAGATACAGACTTTAGATATTGATTAAATTAGCATTTCACAGGAAGTAAGAGATCATTGTTTCATATTGGTTAAATGTGTACTGTACATCAATACAATTCATAATACACAAGGTGCTCACTTATGACCCAAGTAAGACTGCTTTTTAAAGACGTTTAGTACACTACTTCTTTTTTCAATGCAAGCTCAAATTCATTCTCTAAAGCAATGTTTGTGGTAGTTGGTCTGTAAATATACTAACAAATACAATTCTCAAAATGTATTATACTCTTGTCTATCGTAAAACCAAGTCGAGTTTATTCTCTTACAAGTTTATCAAAAACAAGTATATCAAAAACAAGCAGGGTCCTTTTCTCTGAAAAGAGCCCATGCTGCAATTGTTAAAATGCATGATCTAGCCTGGAATTTGTCATCATTGCTGTGAGATGTCCCTGCCCCTAAAACAATCCCAGACAGGCTAATGGCTCATACTGATTTCATTTGTAAGGTACTATAGAAGGTTGGCCACAATAGGCACCATCTGAGGAGACCCATCTGGGGGCCCTTTTACATCCTTTCAGCGACACAATGGACCGATGACCTAGAAATCCATCAATAAAAGACAGTCCTTCAGATGACAAATTGAAGAGCGGCGGAATTCCTCTTCGTTCCACATGCGAACGCCCTGCACTGTGGGCAACTGGGATATTCCCCATGCATCAGGCTCGCCCATCACCCAGGGCTCACTTTCCAGCGGCAAGATTTAAAAACTAATGGCAGGCACGGGGGTCCCTTCCAAAGATCCCGTGTACGTGATTGGCTGTCATGAATAGTTGAGCTAATAGGTTAGGCTTAGTGAACTCGGTGCAGTACTGTAGCTCTGCTGGGAAAATGAGTTGTGAAAACTGAGAAACTGTGTCTGAGAAGGTGGTGGTGTGGTGTAGTGCTTAAAGAACTGGGATTTTATAAGTGGATGAGGTCATGCTATGAGGGACTCAGAGATGTTCAGATCTGAGGAGGAGCATTCTTAATTCACCCTCCAACAAGCTACCTGACCTGCATTGCTTTAATTAGCATCCAGCAATATGAATGGGTGGTGTGGTGGCAGTGTTGTATAATAGTAAGAGAACTGGGCTTGTAGCCCAAAAGTTGCAGGGTCGATTCCCAGGTAGGTCACTGCCGTTGTACTCTTGAGCAAGGTACTTAACCTGAATTGCTTCAGTAAATGTCCAGCTGTATAAATGGATACTATGGAAAAGTTGTGTAAGTCGATTTGGGTAAGAGCATCTGCTACATGCCTGTAATGTAATGTAGGCCTATGTAGTCTGTGTGTGCTGTTCTGGGTAAGGGTGTTTGCTTGGCAAATAAGTGAAAGTTTTAAAACTTTAAAGAACTAAAAAAGTTCTCTAGCTATAGTTCTCTACAGGGAGTAGGAAGGATTTCACTTCAGCCACAAAGCCAGATATAGTATGTGAATAATTCATAATGAGGGAAATGACACAACAAAGTTGCTGCCATTGTTTCCCAAAACGACATACCATTTGTGAGTCACTCCATGCCAGACTTGCTGTCCAAATCTCCCAGGAGACACCACAGTCTGTGCTGAGCTGTTTACACGTCTCTCTGTCAACGACACTCAGTTTACATTTATGGCTTTTTTTTACTGAAATGTGCCAGTTGTGATGCATGTAGCCTGAACGTGCAGTGGTGTACTGCATGTTGCTTTAAAAACATCGGGAAAATGTTGAGGTTGAGTCGGTTTCCCTTACTAGCACTGTGCACTAGATACAGGAGATGTGGTATGTTGGGGGAAGTTGATTAGTTTGGTTGGAAGTGTCACAACTTGTAAGAGTGGTGCATGCACCACTGCCTTGCTGAGAGATACAGGATAGATAGGTGTCGCCATATTCAGACAATTAGTCCAGTCAAGCTTTCGGTCCTGGTACTGAGGGTCCAACTAACTCAGGAGTAGCTACAGCATGGACTGCTATGTCCAACTGTGCTCTGGTCATCACACTAGTGAAGCCGTTAATGATATTCTAGCATTCTTCATGTAACAGTGGACAGACATTAAATCAATTACACGACGGCAGTTTGTTCTCTATTTGCATCCACTCTATTTTGGAGGGAATCCAACGTAGCCTGACTCTGATGGATCCACACTGAATCCCAATACAGACACACAACAGTACTCCTCGGAGTTTACCTTTGTATCTTTAGAAACTGAACTGTTTTTTTTATTTTTATTTCTGTCAGTATAAATTGAAATCAGGAACAAGAGTATCTAGTTATTTGATTTTTGTTAGGTAAATTGAAGACCCTGGTGCTAAAAGTACTGAAGTCACAAAATGTCTATTTTGAGAAAATCAAATCCGAAAATATCATTGATCCATAAAATCAGCCATTAAAAGTTTTGCTGTTTTTATACATTCCTTAGGCACCTTTTCTGTTAACAATATTTATAGGGTGGACTTAGCTAAACAAATACAACATGTTTCTATGCTCAACTTGAATTGTCTAAAAATGTGACTTCAGTACTTTTAGCACCAGGGTCTTCAATTGGATACATGAATGATTCATAAACCAATTTGTTTTGTAAGGCAAACATATATTAGCTGACTATTGAGTCAGTCCTGGCAGTAGATGTGTTGCATGGGTATGGCCTCTGTATGTTTGAAGACATGTCTGGGCTGGGCTTGGTTCTGAGACTATTATTTTTTAAATTTAATACAGAGCCTTAAAAATACATATGGTAGTTAAGCGTATGACGTGGTATATGAAAGCTTCAAATAAAAGGTTTGTGTTCCAAAAATATCTCAGCCATAATAAGGTTTAACCCTGAGCACATCAACAAGAATAGATATTGTTTCTTATACGTCCTGTGGAATTATCTCATTGAGTTTAATTAAAAGGGAAGTAGTGCACTGGTCTCACCTGATGAATCTAGTTTTGTGTTCAGCCACTCGTCATGACTGCTGTCTCCAGAAATGAAACAGAAGATTGCAGTGTACTTTGAGCATGTGCCCCTGTATCTGACTGTATTAAAAAGCTTTTTGGCATAAGGGCTCGCAAGAGCAATGGAGTGGTACAAAGCTCACTGTGGTCTGCCAGGAGCATTTATGGTTATGCAGATGTCCTTTGTCACTTGCCCGCGCTCTCTCTCTCTCTCTCTCTCTCTCTCTCTCTCTCTCTCTCTCTTTCACACACACGCACAGCTAATTACTCCAGCTGAAGGAGGGATGTAACACGAAGCCTCATTAATGGGGGTCTATGATGTAGTGGGTTTTATGACACCCAGGAGTATGGAGAAGTGCGTGGTAGTGACATTGTTTGGAAATTTCCTGGAACATCGCTCTTTAATGTGAAACAGAGCGATGGAAGCTGTTTCAAAGCGGAGGGCAGATGGGGAACCAATTGCAAATAATTTGATTGATAGAGGGAGGGGTCAGAGCTTAACCCCTATTTTCCATATAAAAGACAGAGGGAGGAAAGGGAATCCTGATTCTGCCTTATAAACAACTTGTTGCATAAATGCAGAGGAGGTAAAATATATATGTCATAAGTAAATATTTGTCTGGTTATTGATACTGCCTTCGCGTGTGAATTTCATAGAATATAGTCCTTTTATATCCATCCTGCATTTAAACAATGTAGGAAACAGGGCTCGGGATGTACCATTTTTATAAGTGGATGAGGTCATGCTATGAGGACATACAGTATGTGGACTTACGTATATAAAGTTAAAGTGAGGCCTATATGTCAGTGTCTGAAAGCAGGAATAATTTGTAAATTTGTGTTGCAATATCTTGATACATTTAATTTTGACTATATTCTATGTCAGTATGGGTATGTTTACCGTAATAAAATTTTGGTGATTGCAGAGCCATTATTTTTGGCAAGTGATGGAGTATTTTATTGTGAAGACTAGGGCATGAGAAGGTGGGTAACTGCATATGTTTGTGTGGATGTAGGCTACTTGAGGAGAAACATATTGTGTGATATTTGGGAAGATGTATTCTGTGAGTCCTTGTGTGTGTGTGTGCTTGTGCAGGCGTGTGCCCACGCGTGTGCGTCCGCGTTCAAAGGTCAGGTAGATCATTACAGGCAGTGCGGAGAGATGCGGTGGGCCTGGCTCACCTGAGGGAGCCCCGGCCCTCTCCCCTCACACCCCTGCCACATTAAATATGACTGGTGCGAGGAGCACACCACCCTCTGGGGGGCCCATCCCAAATGGGGAGCCCCTCCTCTGCTGTACCAGTGACCAGCCCAGGGAGTTGAGTGAGCATTTAAGCAGGAATTACCTTAATGGTCGGGGACAGAAATGCGAGCATGCCTCTCTCTTGATTGGCCTGCGCCCCTGGCGAGCCTAATGAGGGCAACCGGTGTCACAAAATGTGGCTGCGTTAATTTGAGGTGTTATTTGCGAGACAATATCTTGTTTTTGTTATTGCCTGAGGTAGGCAAAGATCCTCAGGGCTCTGGGGTATTTTTCTTTTTTTTGACTGAGGAGGCTTTCAGGCTGTGATGTACACAAATCTCCTCTAATTCTCTTTATTAACATCCTCTGTTTGTGCGTGCTGTTGTTTTATAATATATAAGGTTTATACTAAAGGATTATATACAGATCCTTTCCAAAAAATTTGAATATCATGGAAGAGTTTTTTTTTTTCCATAATTCCATTCAAAAAGTGAAACTTTCATAGATTATAGATTCATTACACACAAAGTGAAATATTTCTAGCCTTTATTTGTTTCATTTTTCATAATTTTGGCTTACAGCTCCAGAAAACCCCCAAAACAGTATTTCAAGAAATTAGAATAGTGTGTCGAAAATCAGCATTTACTTCAGTTATTTCAGAGAATGAGTGGAGTGGCTTGACTCGAGGAATCCGACAGTTGTAGCCCATGTCCCGGATACATCTGTACGTGGTGGTTTTTGAAGCACTGACTCCAGCCTCAGTCCACTCCCTCTGCATCTCCGCCAAATTTTGGAATCGTCTTTGCTTGACAATCCGCTGAAGCCTACGGTCATCTCTTTTGCTTGTGCACCTTCTCCTGCCACATTTTTCCCTTCCACTAAACTTTCTATTGATATGCTTGGACACTGCACTCTGTGAACAGCCAGCCTCCTTAGCGATGACCTTTTGTGGCTTACCCATCTTCTGGAGGGTGTCAATGATGGTCTTCTGGCCAATTGTCAAGTCTGCAGTCTTCCCCATACTGAACCAAACTGAGATAAACTTTGCAGGTGTTTTGAGTAAATTAGATGATAGTGTGACACTCAGTCTAAAACATTCATGCTCTGAAATAACTGAAGTAAATGCTGATTTCCGACACACTATTCTAATTTCTTGAAATACTGTTTTGGGGGTTTTCTGGAGCTGTAAGCCAAAATTATGAAAAATGAAACAAATAAAGGCTAGAAATATTTCACTTTGTGTGTAATGAATCTATAATCTATGAAAGTTTCACTTTTTGAATGGAATTATGGAAAAAAAAAACTTTTCCATGATATTCTAATTTTTTGGAAAGGATCTGTATATGGTTCTATTTGATTTTTGTTGATTTTTGTTCACTGTGCATGTGAAAGGTTACAACATCCAAATGGAATAACAGTCCATAACTCACGGTCTTCATCCTAAATCTTTACTCGTTTATGCAGTGCAGTGAATATTTTCTTGCACGCTACTTGAGCATTAAACATTTCAAGAATTTGAAAAGTGTGACGTCGGAGAATCCATACAATCAGTTGAGGATGTGCATTTGCATTAATTTAAATTTCCTACATTTTACAAATATGACGTTTTCATGATTTAATTAATGTATTAAATGTTAAGTAATGTAATGTATTAAAAAAGTTATTATTCTAATAGTCAAGGTTTTATTTGGTATTTCACACCTGTATTCAGTATACTATGAGGCTTATAGGCATTCATCATTTTCACTATTAATTAGACAGTTTCTAAAATTGTTCTATATAGGAACTCAATGCAAGATCTTGTGATGAAATTGCTAAGGCGAGGTGCACAATTTAGCTATCGTAAATGGCACTTAAATAGTGCAGTGCTAAAAAACCCATACCAAATTGCAGGTAAACAGAGCCTAATGGCCATTGTGCCTATGTTTGTTCAGCAGTGCAATCTGTGTCACACAGAGATGGAGGAAAAAAAAGATTACCTTTACAATAAAACCATTAAATTCACTGATGAAGAAGAGCTTCCCAGTGTCCACCTCTTTATTTTTAATGCATTTTATTTGGCTAATTTATCAGTAACATCAGGATCAATCAATATCTCATCAAATTACAGTAAACTCCAAGCGTACATCTGAATCATGTGTATTTTAGCAATGATTCTTGCTGCAGAGGAGCAGGGCTGATTCCAGGTGATTGCTGCAGATTCTGAAGCAGCAGACGTTATAAGAATATTCACTACATATTAAGGTGAATGGACTGTTGTTCTGATGTGGTGGCAAATCAATGAAACCAATGAACCCAACCTCTCTTTGATGGCAACACTCACTGAAAGGCGCACCACATCTGCCGACATGCGCAATAACTGCCGAACAGCTCTCTGCATCAGAAATAGTCAGGACCCCTGTGTAACTAGTGCTTAGGCTGGTATTTCTAAATACGCATCTGTACTAAAGCACACCGCCTTCATTAAAATACAATTTGTCTGGAACGTTGCTCGTATCAGTGCTTAATTATTATAAAAGCATAATAATGTAAATGGTTTTATACTGCTTTGTTCCAAAGAGGCTGGTTACCATGACTGACATTTGAATTATGTCCTGTGTGTCGAGTGCACTGAATACAAATTGTGCGCTTATTATTTAATGATTGTACTCTAATTTAATGATTATCCAGATAAATGTATATTTTTAACACATTTGTTCTTAATATCATTTAGCTGTAAATGTTACTAGAAGAGGGAGGAGTTATACGTGAAGGGGAAAGGGGATTGGTGTAGTTTTAGTATGGCCCCTCAGTATTGGTGGTCACTCAGGGGCTGTTTGGGAACAGGCCTCCCTGGCCTCTGTGCTAAGGGGTAATGACATGGCAGGCCTTGTAACCCACCACTTTACAAAAACACTCCGTATTCTGGAAGGTTCCGGCTCTGTTTTGCTATTTTATCTCACTTCACTGGCTGCAATTGGACAGGCACACGAGCAAGTACTATACCGCATTGTTGCCCGACACGCCTTTTTCTGTGTCTTGGGTTTCCGTACCTCACTTGGAGTAAAACACTGAATAGAGCTAATAAAATTGTGTATCCATGTGCTAAAGTGTGCGTGGAAAGCACTTGTAATTTGTATCAAACCACTGGGTCTTTTGTGTGTCACTCCAGTGCGTGTAATCCAGGAGAACAAAGCTTATTTCCCTTGTAACATTTATTTTACCCTGCTATTTAGCTTGTAAATGTCATTGGTAACAAAAATATAGGAAGGATGCTACTGCTGCGTCTTTTAAAAAAACAAACAAACAAAAAAATCTAACCTTTTTATCAAAAAAAATATGACTGGTGAGTTTGTACATTCTGCTGACTTTTTTAAAAATAACCTAGCAAAAATATGTAGATATAAATTGATTGATTTTTTTTTAACATAAATTCATTTTTAATTCAGTTATATATTTTTATTCATAATTTATCTGTACGTCCATCTTTAACTTAGCATACAAAAAGTTTAAGGCGTTCTCCAAGCCAGATTTTGAATAAGCAGTTTCTAAGCAAACCGTTTGTGTACCCGGGGCAATGTATAAACTGTCGCAGCTTGAAATCAGCTCCGTGCATTGGTTCCTTTGGAATCCGAGGTTTCCGTCGCATTAATGTTGTGATTACAGGCGCAGGCAGCAGAAGGTATTCAAACACCCATCTGCCGCCTGATGGATTCGTTGGCCTTTCTTTCCCCCCCTCAGACCCAAGGAGGTGACAGGCGCACGGCCTAATCGCCACTGATAATAAATTTATCAACTCTTAAACTTCTAAGGAATGAATGGGTTTCACCCCGGCCTTTCAGCTCGGCCAGATTACTCACGCTTAGTTGGTTCTAGGTAGGCTTTGGCAAGGTTCCCCACCAGGCCTGGGAATTCAGTACACTGAGGCCCATTCACCGGCCCCTGACACGGTGCATGCTTTTATTGCAAACTGTTTTATTATGAGTAAAGCCCAGTCCTCTCCCCTGGCTTGTCCACGCAATACCCTTTCTTCTGCATTAAAAAAAGGGGTTATCCCCCACTTTAATCCATATTGCAATGTGGATTAGGGACACCAGCGTGCCCCCAGGATCCCCCCCCGCCCCCCCCAGAGGCCCTCGAAAAACTCCCCGTTCCTTTCTCCCTTTGCCGTCTTAACAAAGCAGCGATAGGGCTCACGGGGGATTTGCATCCCAAATCGGCAGCCCGGGGCTTTTCCTCAATGAAGACATCAGATCAAAGTTCAGCCAGTCAAGGCCCTGCTAAAACGCTAAGGAGGCCGGCCCGGTCACAATGGAGAGATGAGCCGCGAACGTTGCCACAATAAGTAAGACACGTTGGGATCCCTCATCCAGATTAGGAGCAGATTACTGCATTGCTGATGGGCCCATTTTATTGGAAATTTAAGAGGAAACTCTCTGTCAAGCTTCGGGGAAATTGCGTACATGAATGTTTGTTTCAGATAATGATAGGTGCTGTTTTCCATGAAAATGTATTTTATTGATGTCATAATTTAATTGGTGTCACGTTTCAAATGTTTGCTGTCCCCTTAAACAAAGCAAGCATAGGCGTGTCAAACAAAAAGCCTAGCCTTTCTTGCACCATCAGTTTTTGCACAGAAAGCAATTGAATGACAAATGCATAAAGCCATTTCATTGGGTACCTGAGAATGACGCTAAGTGATTAGCATCCACTGTATAATTGCAGTGTTGAGTTTTCTTTGTGAATCTCATTTATTTGCATCACAATTGAATCTTGAATGAATTTTTACTTTCCGTCATTTTTTCACATTTTTTCTTAATTTGTTTTTTAATGTAGGTATTTTTATTTCTGTTTTCATTTGGCTATTCATGATTTTTAAAGCTCTACCTCAAAGAGCTGTTAATAAATCAAAATGATTTCAGCTGTATATTATGTAAATCATTTTCTCTAACTTTTTCAATTTCAAATACCATCTGTTTTGCACATTATAAGACTTATAATAGCCTTGGGGAAACAAATGAGGAAATTGCAATTGTGTAACCATTATTTCTTTAAACTGTTGCAAATTAGTCAAGGAATTACTGGCTTGGAAAAGCCATGTAATGTGGGGTGGTTTGTACAGCTCAGTAAACATTTGGGTTCTGTTGCTGACCTGAGGTTCAAACAGGCTTCCTTGTGGATGTTTTGGCACTATTGTGATAGATCTGAAAGGTGTGAGAGACAGCCAATGGCTTTTTCCCTCCAGTTCTACCCAGAAGTCGCCGACTGAACCATAAAACGGAAGATTGCACAATGGTGTGATCTTTCATAAAGCAAGATAATTTGATTTACTCCAGTGAATCTATGTGACACTGCATTTACTGGGTTTGTGAGGCGCTTACTCATTTAAGTTATGTAGCTTGTGTCAATTTTGTAGACAACCCAGAACGTTTTCCAACAACGCTGAGGAATGCGCTGTAGTCATAATTTTGGCATCTTTCTTTTACTGCGGCTTAACTAATGAAGATTGTAAAAACTGCACCTTTCTCCTGTCACCCTGGATTGCTTTCAGGCTGTAAGAATGGCAAATGAAAGGTGCAGCCAATTTGGGAAAATAAAAGCCTTGTTTGCCGTTTGGTTTTACAGTGCTGAGTATGTTTCCTGGTCGAAGGTCAGGCAAGCTCTTTACATAAGAAATAGGTCCAGGGCAACAGAGCAAACAAATCAATCTGGTCCCCTATCCATAGAAAAGGGGGATTTATGAACCTCTCTGTTTTGTTTCGGCAAACATCCTTTTAACAATTTATACATACAAGCCATTAGGAGACTAGAATAGGCCGTTGAGTTGCAAGCCTCTAAGTATGTGTTTGCTCACTGAGTGAAATTAGATCACGTGTTGAGCCCAGATAAAGTAAGGCTTTCCATTGCCACCACAGAATGCCGCATGGTGCCACAGACTCTCCACAAGAATAGCTGGCATCAGTTGCGCATATGGGTGTCGCCAACTTCTGTGGGTTGTACCGCCCAACACAATTCATAAGTGCGGTGCCTTTTTATCATAACTATTCACGAAGGGGTCTTTCTGAGATTTATTTTGCGTATTCGATGAGAATAATAAACAAGGATTTTTGATCGTAGGTACATTTTTTTTTTCTAGAGACTGATGCCTGGCTAATTACAGACAGAGCCACGGACAGATGATTGCAATATCCTCCAAAGAGAGACTTCGTCCGCCAGACGAGATGACAGCCCATTGACTGAAAATGAGGCCTTTAGCCGGTGCCTCTCCCACATACGGCAAAAGCCCCATGTCGATTTCCTGACTATTAAATTGGGCCATTTTATGATAAGATGTAATTGGTATGAATTGCTCTCTAGGTGATATGGACCCTGTTGTTTAAATTGAGCTGCTTTTTCAAAGACGCCGGTGTCTTGCGAGCGGTACTGTACCCCGACGGTTCTCTGGGTATAATCTTAATTAGCTCACGCGTTTACTCTCATGGATTATCACCTAGCTCTTGTCATTATCCATAAGAAATGAGCGCAGTGGGAAAGGGCATGATACAATGTATTAAACACAAAAGCCACAGTGGGAAATGTGTGCTTTTATTCCTGAACCTGAAGCAGGATAAAGAAGCGGAGCAGGTTTTTTTTTATTCAGGCAGAATGAATGGCGTTTAGCGCAGCAGGGTCGAGGGCACCATTGTTTGTTTGTCAAAATTTAAATATGCCTCACCCTAACAGGGGCCCGTCTGAGTGCACGTGTTTTTTTCGGCGCGCGCCGCAAGCCTGCGTCCGATCGGTCGCCAAAGGTGCGTCGGCATTAGGAAATTGAGTGTTCAAACTTGCCGTAATTGACGGATATAATAAAGGCTTGCTGGGTAGCGCAGGAGGGGCTGTGCGTGCTGGAAGGACCTGTTTAAAACTGCAGCAGAGGTTTTGCAGCTGCCACTGAATGGGTGAAAACAATTCTAATCTTACGCAGAAGCGGACATGTCAATTTTCAGTAAATATTTGGCCCTTGATAAATGGCTGTAGGAAATCCATGTGCCTGGGCTGCTTTGTGTCTCGCAGGCTATGCAATATCAGAGATTCGGTCAAATGTTGAGCGATACGTCTGACATAGAACTGTGCGCAAATGTCATATGTCGATCATATTCGATAGGTCACTTTCACAATCTCGGCACATTCATGATATGACTGACAATAGTGTAAGGCGTAATTCCTGACAGGGTTTGTTGTAGTCCTAAATGAAGACAGAGAATTTGGCTTCTATTTAACTTTATCCAGGACTGTCACTCTTTTATTTTCTCTCCCTGCCCGAGCCATTTACCTTTGACCCTCCTCCTGACCTCTCCTCACAACTTCACCGCCGTCAAAATAAAAGTCCCACAAAAGCGTACTCTCATAGCAGCATCGCAGGTATTCGCTGCTGATATTTGTCTTTTTTGTGTGTTGCTGAATACAATTTAATACAATTTAAAGCCTAAGCTTATAACTAACAATAATAATACAGATTGCAGCAGTTTGATTAATAAATGCTTATTCTGCAGAGAGAGAGAGGGGGGGAGGGGGGGGTGAAGTGATGAGTGTTAAGGTGCCTCTAACCAGGTGTGGGTGGTGGAGTGCCTTCATTAACGCCGTGTTCATTACCTGTGATTTAACACAGAAATGCTGTGGTGGTGTCGTCTTTTAAGTTGCTTCATTAAACTATTAATTTTGTGGGTGGTAAGTGAGGCCGACATAATGAAGCCTGTTGAGTCTCAGCAGAATTTGCTGCATGCTGAGTTTCGGGGTCCGGGGGGAGTTAATGGCAGACAATCGCAGCTGACGACTGCAGCTCCGTAAATTGATTTAGTAATTTGAGTTATCAATATTTTCCATTATTTCTCGAGGGCATGAAGAGCAGTCTGAGACCATTCTCGATAATATCATTGTTATAAGCTACCCCGAGTAACCCAGATCCAACGTTGTTTTGCAAGCATTATACCGTGCTTAATTTGAACATAAAGAGGTCTCAAGTTTTGGCAATAAAACCATTTTGAAGGAGAGTTGCCTGAGGGCACTTGTCATTAGAATAGGTGACGGCAGTGCAATTATCAATGATACCAAACAAAAAAACCCCCCCATGTCTGATCAACAGGCTAAAATATCTAATTTAGTTGATAAGACTCATTAGTGAAAATGAAGCTTGCACTGTAAGAAAAACTCATATGAAAAACTATATAACCAATACCACTTATCACAGTACACATAGATGTGTTACTAGAATGTGGTTTTAACATATTGTGAACCAATTCACATGGACATTACAAAATATATAACCTTTAGAACCATATAAAATGTCGTAGAATGTCAGAGGCCTTTCGGTAGCAGGGCAGCCATACTAGACAAATGTGTGTCTGTATGTGTGTATGGGGGGGTTATTTATTATCACAATGATAATAAATTGTGATTTCTTTCTCCATTGTGATTTTTCAGACCCATGTCAGTGGCTATGAAGCACTGCAGCTTTGTTATTTTATTACATTGATTATTTGGGGTATTTACTGTATTATAGAATAGGACTGCAGATACCCTGTTATCAGTGGCTTTCTCGATCAAGCAGCTCATCCTTCAGCCACGTGAGCAAGAGATACTGCTCGCAACGCGGCACAAGACTGCCGAGGGAAGCTTTCGACAGAAACCCCCCCCCTTCGCCCCCTGTGGCCCGTCCCTCTTCTGAAATCAAGTAGCTAATGTTGTTTTTGCCCGCGCTCCGGGGAGGGCCCCGGTCCTCCGGGGCCCACTGTCATCAACAGTGAACAAGCTGTTTCTAAGCGCCGCTCAGGTAAACAAGCGGAGTCGAGACAGAGCGCCAGCAATATGTTCACTCTCATTAATGTGGTTTCCGAGTCTGTCACCCGGGCGACTCCCTAGACACGCTGAAACGCCGCCTCATTTCTGTTACTGATGAAGTTGCAATGGCCCTTGCTTTGCGCCGACCTCTTCTGTCATAACCTCATCCAGAGAATCTGTAGGACACTGTTCAGTTACAATGTAAGACGCAAGCTTCAGGACTGGCTTTTTCTATATAATATAATATAATATAATATAATATAATATAATTCACAACTAGCATAATGAATGTGTAAAAAAGTGGAAAAAACTATGTTTCCATATTATTCAGGATAAATGCTTATTACGTAGTTCATCAGCTGTCGCTGCCTGACAAAAACTGTATGTGCTTGAAACATGCTGTAGCCCTTTATAAATCTATGTAAAAACCCAAAGATACTGTATGTCTGCACCACATTCTCTTGAACGTATAGCACTTTTTTTGTTTAAAAAGAAGCCTGCCCTTTCCCTGAGTTATTATTTTATTGAATGTCAAACTAGAATGCATTTTCCAGCTCGATATTTTCCAGTTCAGCTCAATATCCAACTGGATATTTACTAATTGAGCTTACTATCCAGCTGAATATTTACTGATTGAACTTAATATCCAGCTGGATACTGATCCATGTGAAAAACCAGCTGGACCATTACTGATGTAAAGATAGAGCTGCTGGATTCTGTCTAACAGGTACAAGGGCAGTCCCATGGCTGGTGCATGAAGCTGCCTGTGAAGAAATGTGACACTGAGATAGTCCACCTTAAGATCAGTGTTTGGTTATACATTTTCACTGTGGACTTCACTCAGACTGTAAAATTGGTGTTTGGAAATGGTATTGTCCTTTGGAAATTAATGCTTCACCTGATTTCATAAGGATTTCTGTTGGTACAGTATATCTGGTAAGTCAACTTTTTAACAGCATTTTAACAGAACCAATGGCGAAGGACTGTTTCCTCCCAAATGTCTGACCTGGTGTACCTTACCTAGGATCACATTGCCTTCTCTTTCATCCATTCAATTAAATGTTGATATTAAAACTCTGAAGTAGTTTGACGTGAATGCTGTGACAAGGCAAAGAAACATGAGTGGCATTACAGATCACAGCCATTTTGCTGTCCCTCCCCACCAGTCAAAGTTATGAAATTAAATGTATTTCCTTTTGGTGAAGCGAGCTGTGCACGTTACTGTGCTGGTGTAGTGTAGCAAGCTTTATGGTAAAATGCATAAGGCTGTGATTGGTTCATATGTCTATAGGAAGCTGGCATGGTTATACTTTGTTAGTTATCTGAATTGTGTTCCACAGAGGAGGAACGGGAGGTCATGTGGATAGTGGGCCCCCACCCCCCATTCAGAACAGGGTTTGCTGGCGGATGTGTGTCCCCTCCTGGGAGGATATCCCGGTGGAGAACTAAATTGGTCTGGGCCCCCCCCCCCCCCCCCCCCCCCCCTCCACTTTTCTCCCCTGGGGTTGCTATGGCAACAGGCATGTCATAACAGTTCCCACAGTGTCGATAGTCCCACAAAGCTCTTCCAACTTAGTGACAGCTCTCCTCTGAGTACATTCACTCAAGCCTACCCATACACACACACATAGACACACGAACACACACACACACACACACACGCACACGCAGACACACTTCAATGGAATGATCAATTATGTGCAGTGAAAACGAATAAAAATGCTTGCAACTTTTCAAGAGTGGTTTTCTTTTTCCTTTTTGTTTTATAAACATATATGGGGCTACAGTCACAGATGTTTTGAGGAGGGAATTTAAGACAAAGGAGATCAATGGAGAGGATGATCACCCATGGAACACAGTCTGCTATTCTCCAACCAAGACTTCATCCATGCATTTGTATACTGTTTATGTGTTACATTATGAAAGCCAACACCTTGTTTACCGTTATAAAGGTGAAACTAAACCCACTCCTCCTTGTTCCCATTTGATGTTGTCTCACATTCTACATTGACTGCGAAAGCAGACACTTGATTCTCAGTGCCATCATGTATTCCCGTCGTTCTCTTACCGCCCTTGCAGCCTGTGTGGCTACCGACGCAAAAAAAATCCTCAGATTTTTCTTTAGTTCGCCCCCACACTATTGTGTTGCAGCAACATGGGGAGAGTCTCATACATTAGCTGTGTCAACGGCTACTGCAATAGGAGTTTCCCATTCCATGGTCTGTCTGCCTGCAGCCACATTGAGGGTTGTGGTCCTAAAATAAGGTCACATCGGAGTAGCTGGTCAGAAACATTGAAATGTGTGGAGAGGTACTGATATCCTCTACTGCAGGAACTGATCATCAAATCCACAAATCCCAGATTTCTGGCCTTGCACCAATTGGATGTCCTGTCAGTTAATCTCCACTCACAGCTTCTCTGCTGGTTTAGTGAATCTTGTAACTAGGTGCTTGTGAGGACCCTCTCAGCCACCATGCCCAGTTGACGTGCCAAAAACCATGAATTGCTTTTGTTCACCATCAGACATTTTTGAGTGCCAGTCTAGACAGATTCTCACAGTCCCATTGTGGGCCTGTCCACTGGCAACGTGGACATGCAGTTCCTTAGTACAGTATCTGATAGGGTTGTGGTGCCTACAGGTGGCTGAACAAGCCTGGCTGTAATATTTCTTGAACATTCCAAAACAACTCAAGCTCATTATTCTTGGAAATCATAAATCTGGTTGTAATTATATTTCCAATAGCAAACACAGTACATGATGACACTAGCGCTGGAACATAACCAGTCTTTGGGCATCCTGAGGACCAAACTCCAATTGCTAGCTTCTGCATTGTGAAGGGGTCATTTTAGCTGCAACACCTCCAGTGTGACATTTCTGCCCTCTCTGTTAGCATAGTAATTTGTAATTCAACATCTCAGGCAGGTGAGCCCCTCATCCATAATATGGCTGTTCTAGACTTATGCTCTGTTAATTGATTTAAATGATGTAATTGCATTTGGAGGTGTGAAATTTATAGATCAATGTGAACTACTAGTTCTGGTAGTGGGTGGGGATACATGTGCCTGGCATGTAATGCAGCATTAAAGATTAAACTAAACACAGGCAGATAAGGTTTGCATTGTGTGGAGAGGTGTCTTTGCCATTACTTCTTAGCCATCTAATCTAAGATTTGTGTCCCCCTTGGCTGCCACAATCCAGTGCATTTCCAAAAAAATAAATAACAGCGGTTCAAAACAGGGCTGAACTGTAAGTGGGTGCAGCCTGAGACTAGAGTGGGGAGTAGCGGGGAGGGAGGGGGCGGGGGGGGGGGGGGGGGGGGCAGTGTGGGACTGTGGACCTCTTATCTAAGCTCCCACTCGCTGTGCAGTTGTGCTGGAGACCCCCCTGAGCCATTAGAAAGCCCTCCGCGTTAATAGTTAATTAGAGAGGATGGCAGAACGAGAGGACGCGCTGGCCCGGAGGACAGACCTGGACACCTAATGACAGCAGCTGTTCACATTGTTAAACAACTCTTCTCTCATTTTAGTCTCTCTGCCTCATCCCCTCCAGCCCTCCAGTGAAAACAGCCAGTAGTCTGAAGGCTGGTTAATAGCACCATGGCTGTCTTTTTGTGGTGAGTTTCCGGTGTTTTGCCGCAACTTATGCCCCCCCCACCCCCACCCCCCCGCCCCTTTTTTTGTATTACATTTTAAAGTTAAAAACAGTTTAGACACAAATGCTGTGTAAGGTCGGATGCTACTCCAGAAAGAAATCCCATCTCTCATTGCACATTTCAAGAGAAGTACATCTAGCCGTTAGTGTGCTTTTGCTTGTAGATGATCTGTCATGACTAAGACAGGAAAAGAAACAACCTCCTTGGGTTTTTGCTGGCAGCCTCTGTACGTCTCCCCCCCCCCCCCCCCCCCCCCCCCCCCCACCCCCCCACCTCCCGGGAAATTACTTGTCTAATGAAAAGCCGCTAAGAGTGAACCTTACTTAGCTTCTCTCATGAGGGCTAATAAGTTTCCATTCAATGTGTTTATTTTCCATATTCCATTTGATATGTTTAAATATTAATCTCCTGCAATATTAATGTACGGGGCGCTGCTATGACGGTAGCTACCGAAAATGGAGAACACACTGGCGCAAATGTATCGGAAAAATGCAAATATAGTAGTTTTGAACAGACTTGTGAGCAAACTGCAGTCATAATGTCATCACTGAGTTTATGTGCTGACAAGCGGTGGGATGCGGAGGGCTTCAGGGTTAAGTCTGCATATGAAATAAATGTTATTATTGGGTTTACACCAATAATGATGCTTCTTGCCTACTCACAGGAAGACAACTTTGCTATTGCCCATTCAAATTAATTGCACTTGGAGCCACCAAATATACAATACTGTACCAATTAGTGGCAGCCCATCCACATACATTTCATCATACCTTGGGTGGAATTATTTGGGAAATGAGTAATCCGTATGGTTGTTGTACTTTGTTTCTTTTCATTAAGCATGCATTGGCAACAGTGTGAAAGTATCTCAGGGGTTTGTTTCCAAAGCCCGGCACTGTTCATTCATGCAGTGTTTTTTTGGACATAATAACACTGTTGACACTAATTAGGCTTTTAAGTGACAATGGTTGAAAAACGCTTGGTTTCATTGTGCTTTTTCCTCCCTTCTTTCTTTTGTTCTTTCTTTCTTTTGTTCTATCTTTTTTTTTTCTTTCATCCTGTTTTTTTCTTCCTTGCAGAACACTTGAGAGCATATCACGGTGTTGCTCTGATTGCACACACTTGCTAGGCCTGGATGTGTTGTTCTTTGTCAGAGGCTACACCCAATATGGCTGCCAAAACCGTTTTTCACATGTCAATAATGCTCACGTTTTGGCACATTAATGATGCATGAACTATAGATGTGTGAAAATTGCAGTATATCCAAGGTCACGCCCAGCCACACCTAATGTAGTTGTAAAACATCACTGTTGCATAACTTTTAATAGCACTGCATGACATCAGTGCAAAGGCTTTGCCTGTTTTTTTTTTCTTTACCACAAATCATTGTATAATAGCATGTGAGGATATTTATTAAACATATGCATGGATCTAGATTGCTCTTCTGGCGATGGGAATTAATGGCATCAATGCCAAGAAGACTTTATTCCCGATTATGTTGATCTGGGAATGACCTTAGTTATTGATTTGATGATTGGTAATAACTGTCCTGTTATGCATAATTTTGCTAGCTAACATTAGCTTACGTTTATTATCTAGCTGGCCGACATTGCTTTGCTAGCTAGCCATTCAACAGATAGGTAATGTAATGTTCCCTCTGAATATTTATTCAGTGTCCTTGTTAGTGATCAATAATTTGTTGTGTGTCACTGTTTAATAGAGAACACTCAAGATTTAATTGGCATACAAAAGCTCAGACTTTCAAAACCTTGATTACAACAACAAGCATCATGGCCATGACTAAACACAACGCATATTGTGTGTGTGTGTGTGTGTGTGTGTGTGTGTGTGTGTGTGTGTGTGTGTGTGTGTGTGTGTGTGTTTGTGCGTGAGTGTGAAAGTGTGCATGTGAGGTAGCGTACGTGTTTGTGTGCAACTGTGAGAGAGAGAGTGTGTGTGTTTGCGTGTATGGCCTCTCCTTCGGGGTCACAGTATGAAGATGGAGTCATCTGGTAAGGCATATGGAGGTCTTGGCTTCTGGAGCGGGCAGACTGCAGTCAGCCCTGTGCCCAAACACAGGCACAACTGTTTCATAGGCACAAGGCAGGGATCCCCCATCCTTACCCCTCTATGTAGGGAACCAGGACAGCACTCATAACAGATGCCCGTCCTTGTCTCAGCACTGGAACACGTGCTCCAGCAATAAGCCTTTCTACAGAATCCACACAATCCTAAAGATCGCTGAGGAAAAGTGGACTATGTCTGAATATGCAGTGGTTCATTTTTACATGATTTCTTTTTTTTTAAATGCTCAAATATAGACAGTGAACATAAATTTACGGTTTAGAGTTCAATGACATATATCAGTTTAATTCAGCCGTTTGTTTTAAAGAACACATTTTAATACTGTATGAATTGTTTTCATCACTCCAGCAATGTAATGAGCCCACTGAGCGGCAGTCATAAAAAGCATGTGTCATGCTGATCAGAGAAAGTTCCAGTAAATTAGCTTCCCTTAAGCAGGTCTGCACCAAAGACGAATGAGGAGGAAAAATTAAAAGCTTGGTGGCACAAACGCAGCACTTCGCATCAATTTTTAATTAGCCCGGGCAAACTGCGCCATGCGCTGAAAGCTTCCGTCGAGCTGTTAGTGCCACAATTGACCTTAAACTTTAATAATAACTCTCTCATGAGGTGGAGCGCTGCCGTTTTAGTGTCGCTGGAGCCACTCTGCAGGGCGGGGCCCTGGGAGACTCCTGGAAGGCCGGACCAAATGGCGGCCGAGGGTTCCCGGGCTGGAGCCTTCTGGAGGCTGGGAGCGCGAGCGGCCAGGATTCGGATGAGAACAGTTGGGAGGGGGAGGTGGAAGAAGAGTTGCTCCTGCCTGCACTGGGGACTGCTGGTCCTGAGCCAGACAAACCCTGTGACAGAAGTCTGCTTACTCAACTCAAAAACAGAAAGAACCTCCTATTTAAAGCAGGGGCTATCCGTGTTGAGCATTATTAATAGTTTACTGTACAGTGTAGGTACTTTGTGTAAGTATGTCCGTGTAACTGGAATCTGAAATGAAACTCTTGTTTTCAGGGGAAAGTCAACCTGAGGCAAAGTGCCCAGTAAGGTGTACCAAGCTGACACAAAGAGAAAAAATGCTTTTTACATTTACATTCTAGGCATTTAGCTGACGCTCTTTTATTCAGAACAACTTACAATAAGTGGTACAATTTTTGTAAAAGTCTACTGTACAATTTTTACATCCAACCAAACCTGTGTGCCATTTTTTGTGGGTGTTACAGAACCATGATTTGGGCTTATTAAAGTGTGCAGAGGAAGCATGTCCTGTTCATGTTCCCTCTGTTTGTGTGTATCTGTGTCAGAAATGGGTAAATGGTGACCTCAAATTTTGAGTACACAGCCTTCAGTTATCTAAAAGGGTCTTTACATTATTTATGCAGAGATGCATGTTGCTGTGAGATTTATCACATTAAATATAATTCAGGTTTATAACTCTGAAGCGGTGGCTAAAGCGTTGTGGCTTAAATGATTTTGTGTAACATAGGTGTAATTTATTAATAGCAATTTTCCCAAACAAATTTATTTTTATTTAGCCAATTGATTTATTCGAAGGCCATAAACACACCGTGTTACTTTGCACTGAGTTTGTCTGAGTGGGGAGAGAATTCACTGAAGACGTTGTAATACAGTTCCACGCATGTCGTGATTATTTTCAGCACCTCTGCTATAAACATGGTGATATGTGTTGGACAGGAAAGCCAAAGGAACAACGCCTGCACCACAAATTACTGTCCTCATAAGAATATTCTATTTTCAGGTCGCGCAGAGGAGAAACTCAAACCGTCTTCTAAAATGAACGCAACCCTCTACTGAGGTCAGTCATATCTTAAAGTGGGACAAAAGCTTAAAAAATATGTATGAAAATTGTATTAGGACAGGGAAACAAACATAGAGAGGGAGAGTGTAAAATATTGAAGAGGCAGCAGATGAATAATGCAGCTCAGCTGGTTTTGTGTTTAAAAAAAGAAAAAAGACAAAAAATGAGTGCAGTTGAGGGCCCAGCCAGTAGGGGGAGTGCTCCCCTGCATATCCTCACCTGATCCCAACATATCCCCACCTGCCTCAGTCCCTCTGCCATCCACTTCACCATCGGCACTCTGGTCAGCCTGCCATTTCCACTGAAGCAGACGACTCGTGTATGCAGATTTAAATATTTAGAGGGAAAACTGCTTAACTCTCTGAAGTGCAGTCTGAGTCATTGATTTGAGTCGGAGCCAGTGCAAATGGTGTTTCAACCCCCGTCCCTCATGTGCAGACACACACATACACGCACACACACAATCACACACATGTACACATCCACAGACACATGCACACGGACAAACGCAGAAAATACAAGCATGTCAATTATCAAAATGTGTTAAATTAGTTCTTTTTAAAAGACATACTGGATAAGAATTCTGTTGTCCATTTGTTAATAACCGTTGATTATGCGATGAACTCTTTGCCACAATTGAAAGTTTTTGGGGAAATAAATGTGCTCTCATTTGGACCATCTTTCATGGATTGTAGTCATTTTTCCCAAGTCTGTACAGTAATATTGGGTTGGGTTGGACCAAAATTAAGTCCAATTGGGTTGGACTTCATTTCATGGGAGGCTGGTACAGGCAGACTACAGGTACTCCAACATCCTGAGGAGTCACTCTTAAGCAAAGATGGCCCATACACTGAAACCTGACTGAACACTTTCAGTACAACCGTACGGCCAAATATACACAATGCTATGGGTCTTCTGGCTACAGTCGACAATGGCATCATTTCTTAACCGTGGCATGTCGTTGCACTGAGAATGAGTGCATTAGCTTAACTCACCACCTTCCACGGGCTAATGTGTGTTCTCATCAAGTCGTTTAGCTGGGATTACTGGGTAGTTTGCGAGCTACACACCACAATTGTGCATGTGTGTGTGTGTGAGAGAGAGAGAGAGAAAGAGCTGTGTGGTGTGTTGAGACATCATGCCATCTCCCAGCTTTAGATACTACGGTGCCACTGAGAGACTTCACAGTCACAATTCCCCTGTCTCCCACTAACCCATCCAGAGAGAGGGGAGCCAGAGGAGCAGGGGGATTGCCAATCGTGCACCAGCTTGCTCTGTGTTTTGTGTGAATTACACCACTTCAGAAGACTTAATTGTATCCAGAGTTTTGCCAAAATGCACTCACAGATTACAAATGCATTTCAGGAGAAATCTCATTGCAACATTACGGGGAAACATGACAGCAAGGCTTATTGAACACCTTTAATGTGGAAGCCCTGCATTTTGACCTAATATACGTTATTCGGGAATGCAATCATAGACAGCTGACATTGGTGTGCCTCATATATGTGTACCTTGCTGCTTGTGGCCATGGTTGAATAAAGCCAATCCACCACCCCCCCCCACCCCCCACATCCCACCTCCTGGCCTAATGCTAGGATAATGATGACCTAATTTAATTTTATTGCTGACGGCCCAGCGTTGGCTCTTTAGGAGGGATTTAATTACCTGTGTGCAAGTCGAGCTTGTCTCTCCCAGCCTGTGTTTTACAGAACAGAGCAATTACAGGCCGTGTAACCAGACTGCGATACAGCCATCACTCCTGAATCATTCAGGGACTCAGAGACATTGGCCAACCCTCTCTACAGTGACTGTCGCAGCCTGCTTTCATGACATCCTGGAGTCACGCCTGTATGTACATCGAAACATGCATTCATGTGCGTGCCCTCGAAACTTTTGTGAGCGCAACGGACATTATTTACTCATAGAATTATGACAATTTCTTTGTCCAGTGTAAAGCTTTCAACGGAACGCAAATTGCATTTTTCAGCGTTAGCAATCGGCATGTACTCACAATCACTGACTGCCAATTTTGCTGTCTTTTGAAAAAAAGAAAAAAAAAGGGGACTTGGTTTATTATGTGTCAGAATCGGCATTTCTAAGTGCGCCCCCTATCCTCAAATATCTACCCCCTCTACAACAACAGCCATCAAAACCCCCATCCCCCCCTACCCACTTTAGCCATTCGGTATGGGACTGAACTCCAATACAAAAAGTGCATTAGGACTACGAAGGAAACATGGCAACTCCTCGCATGTTGTCAGGACAGATTAGCGTGACGCGGCTCAATCAGACGTACGCCTCCGCAGACGAGCCCTGGGGGGATTCATATGCCGCGCGAGTCTTGCCCTCCTACCGTCCCCAGCTTCGGGAAATCAATATTTTAATGATATTGAAGCCCACAGCTCGGGATTGTCCGAACCTGGCAGTGATAAGGCATTAAAGTTGTATAAGTTAGGAGAGTTAAGCGTACTGAGTCACAGTTCCTCTTTCTGCTGACATACATAAAGATCAGTTCAAGCAGGAGGGATGCTTTTGGATTAAGATGGCTTTTATTACCGCCTTTTCTGTTTGTAAACAAAAATGAGTTACTGTACAAGGAAATGAACAAAATAAACTAATACATATATTGTAAGCAATTTTTTTCAGTTAAACATTGCTTGTCTTTTTATGAAATTGTGATTCATCGAGACATAATACTGTGGTTTATCACTGAAACTGAACGAACAAGTCAATCGCCACAATAATAATAACAGAGCTATAAAACGAAATGGACATTTCATGATTTGAAAATATATAGCCTAAATGTAAATAACTTGAATGAGGGGCTTCACCGCATACAAACACGAAATGTTAAAATATTATTTTTGACAATGTCAGATAAACAATCTATATCATTTTTTGATTCTGCTTTTTCAAACTCTTTCTCTTATCATTGCATCCTCATTGGCAGCGGGCCAATATATAGCCTATATTAAAGACGACAGCCTCCCTGTCACGACCTATTAGGCCATGATGAAGTGTGTGAGTGCATGGAACTGGCAGGATACTGTTGCAGCGTAGAGCAGTCACGACCAGGTCCCGTATTAAAACACGTTTCTCCTACCCTCTCTGTTCCTTAACCTAGCATGCCCCGGACTGCTTAATGCTGCTTCACGGTTTTGGAGGAAAAACGAGCGAGCGCGCGTCACACTGCGACCTAGTGGCCCTACCTCACCCGCGCTGTTTTGGTAGCTGTCCACTGGTGCGTATGATAAAATAAAGGCGACCAAGCCAAGCCGTTTTTGCAGCTAGTGGTCAAGGAGGTAACCCGATTTGCATATTGTAAATGCGTGCGGTAAGAACAACAACCAGAACAGACAGGGATCACATTTCATGCCGCCATTCGCACACCCCGAAAATACATAAGTTTCGACAAAAAAAGCATTAGGCCTATGTGCCTGCTTTGGCTCCATGGCTGAAAGATAATCATAATAAATCACGGTCCACGAAAAAGGAATAAGCAAGGATATCAAAGAAAAGTAGCATTTAGCATTTAGCCAGTCTAGTGAATCAATTTTACCCGTGTGGACTTCTCAGGCCTCCCTAATTTTCTCCCTTCTCCCAAGATGTGCCATGGGCTACGGCTGCGTGAACCACATCTATCGGCATGCCAAAATCCTGGCACAAAACTGTTCCATCTTTCTAGGTAGAATGAGGAAACAATTCACCGCCAAGGTAAGCTGTCGGCTTGTGCAGTGGATCATCCTTTCAGAAAAAAAAGTGTCATTATTCATAATTTCTTTTACTTTCTAAACCACAGGATCCTGTGTGTTGATTTTAGGAAAGCCTGAGCGTAGAAGAAAAGTAATTGACATTTAATATGGTCTTATCCTTTTTTAAAAATAAAAACGGAAAACAATTATTTTAAATCCTTACAAGGAGCTTTGTACACTCATTGACCCATGTCAGGATTTATTTAGTCCGTCAGATGAGAAGATCAAGTTAATTGTGACGTAGCCTATGCTCTTGAGTGGCTAACCCGTTTTATTTACTTGACTGGCATGTTTTTTTTCTGACCAGCTAGTGGGTGTAAATTTAAAAGCTTAAATGTAATAATATTGAATCAGTGATTACCAAGTAATGCAAAGCATTCAGTCCAAAATTTCTCACAATTTTGCTTGTTTTGGAGCAGGTTACTGTTATATATTATGTATTATTATTTTAGAAAGCCTTTTTTAAATTATATTATTATACATGTTAAAATATTGTTTGAGCTATTGTGGGTGGCTATAAATAATTTAAAGAGAGATGTGCCATTTTTGTGTCTTGTGGAAGGGTAGCTCTTTTGTTCCACTTCCAATGGGTTATCAATAAAATGAATGTGTTTCAGAAAGCCCAATGGGAAAATTTCAGTCTCTGCCTTGGAAAGCCTTTCTATGATGTCAGAGTTAACCAACCTACAACAGACTAAAGAAAGAGGTGAAATAATAAACACATTTCCTCTTGATCTCTCCACTCTTGAGGCAACATGAATTTACACTGAGGCCGTTCGGCATAGGAATACTGACCGGCGAATTAGCATATTTTGCTCTTTCATGTGACGCTGGTCAATTTCTTTGGCACTGCTTTGGGTTTGGGACTTCACCCTCAAGTGACCGCTGCGCCCCCTTCCTGACCCGCAGGCCTCTTTGGCTGACCACTTGATTAAGCAACTTAGGTGTCCACTCCCCCCTTTCTCTTCTTCTTAGTCCCTCCCTTAGCCGCTGGCTGCTCTGTCTCCTTGTTGTCAACCTCCCCAAACCCCCCACCCCCCCAACAAACCCCCACTCCCACCAGAACAATAAATCAACAAGGCTCCTATCGAGTGACAAATTAAGGTGCCCTCCTCCCAGTTTGTGGTCATTATTGGCCCTCATCATCCTATTACACTGAAGGCTGTTAATGGCCAATCAGGAAGCCCATTGTTTCTGTGAGGTCATACTCAGAGGGGAGGAAGGAGGGGCCTCTCTAGTGCCTGAATCTCACCTTTTTATAGCCATTTAATGGCAGATTTATAAGGCCCATAAATATCCAGGGTATAATTTGCAATGGAGTTGTAATTACTCTCCGCAAAGGGCCACTGCGGTTTAAAGCACCTCCTCAGTCCATTGTTGGCCTTTAGGACTGCATTATACTACTTACAGCACATTGTGGCAGGTTGCTCTCTGGCTTTGTGCTTTTGGGGGTTTTTTATATGGCCAAGTTTTTTTTTCTTTTTTCCCCAAGCGAGTCGCTCTTTTTGTGGAAAGGAGAAAGGGGAGAAGAAAGGCACTTTTACAACACCTCACAGCTGACCCCTGCATTCTGCCCACCAAAAGAACAGGCGACAGGTCCATCGAAGGTTGATCTCTTTTCCTGCCCGTTTGCTGCATTAGCGAACACAGTTCTGTCACTCCCCCGAGCGCATAGCGGTACGGGAGCGAACGCGTGCGCTGGAATGCGAACGCCGCCGCGCTCGCTCGCTTTTCTGCTTCTGGATTTCGGCGATGGAATTCCTCCGGTGTTGGAGTGCAGGGGCCCGTATAGGTCACGGTTGCAATTTGTTCATTCTTCGCTCTCCTCTGTCCCCCCACAAGGGACAGTAGCTGTCAAGGTTTGAGTTCTGCTCCTGCTGGAGGTGATGGGAGACACTTGTGCCCCTCAACCGGTCCTACTTACACTACTCTGCTGAACTACAAGCCACGTTGGGTCGTTTTGCGCTTACTTGGAGGAGTTGAGTAGGGGATTACCCCCAAATTAATGTGCATTAGAGCTTCAACAAGTCCCGCCGAAAAGCCTTGAGCATGGTCCTTTAAGTTGTTATTCAGGCACAATAAATTCAGCGTTTGCAAAGGTTGGCATTTTTATCTCAAACAAAAAAAGGTATTTAAAAATATTTTTAAGCTTGGATACTTGTTCCAGATATTTTTTTTGAAGAGGATAGCAATAGATCACCTCACACATTGAGGCTATAATATTTGAAATACAATATAATATAATATAATATTATGAAATTGTAACATGTCAAGAGCTGTTTAATAACCTGTTTACATATTTCGAGGAGTGTTTTATTGATTTAACTTCCTCATAATGCAGAACAGTTATAATATATATCTGTGCTGTAATATAAATTGGGGGGCACATTTTGGAATCCTAAATTCATATGCATTTTTGTACAGGCCTTTATGTGAGGCTTTCTTATTTTAAAGGGTCAGTTCACCCAAAAATGTAATTTTGATGTGTTTCTACATACCGGGAGTGCTATCTATCCATCCAGCTAGTTTTGCTGAGATGTCCGCAGCAGCTCACTGTGATATCACCTTGATAGAATGGACCTCAATGGGTCCAAAGTTTGTGGTGTCTAAAGCGCCAAAATTGTACGTTCGAAAAATCTACAGCAACGTCTCTTTCCAAATATGATGATACGGTTACTCACAAACATCCTTGTGCATGGCTTTTAAAAAAAAAACTTTCTACTGAAGCACAAGATTTACACTGTGACCAAATTAGTGTTTTGTTTAATTTAGTGTGCAAATGACATCACATGCTTTAAAAGTGGAGGTACCTTTGAAAAGAGGAGAAACACTATACATTATACATATTAGTACCTCTAATCCCATCACTTTTAAACTTAGGCCTCTTAATTAGAAGGAAATAAAAGAACACCATTTGACTAAATTATTGTCTTGAATCTGCTGCAAAAGAATATAATCCGAGATTGGGCCAATTAGCAGGGGCCGTAGTCGGGCGTCTTGAGACAAGCACCCTGATTAGAGCTGACACCAGTCTAGTTCCCACTGCTCCAATGCCAGGTATGATGCTCAGACTTCAAAGGGCTGGAGGCATCAGCGGGGCAAGGTCTGGAGGCCAACTTTGGCCCAGCTGCTAATCTCCCTGCTAAAACCACAGCGGCCCTTTCACAAAACCAGCTTACACCACACAATCATGTGGTATTAAGGTTTGGGTTGAGTCATGCCAATTGCCTTTGATTTTCTGATTGTTGACTAAAAGGTGACTACATGGCCAGACACACGGTAAAACCCTGCCGATAATGTCACCAGCCCAGCAATTTTAAGCATTTCCTTTGTTTGCTCTGTCCCCTGTTGTCTTCCTTCATTTCCTTGCATATTTTCCTCTCTTACTGGAATCAGTTGTGCAAAAAGACAAGAGAGACCGAAAGAGAGTGGGGGGGGGCTGAATGTGAAACAGTGGACTGAAAACTGACAGTAGTATGTGGTTGTGCTTGAAATAGGTGTTGACCAGTGGCGCAACCACATTTTCAAACTAGCCTTTCACTTGGTTTTGCTGGGAGGCACCTCCTTTCACCTTTGTGTGCCCAATACTGGCAGTCAGTGCATTGAAAACACCCAGCCATGCAGAGAACGAATACGCTAAAGAATGTAATGCGCATGTAAGAATCGAGCGTGGCTGAAGCCTGAGCTGTAGAAATGGTTGTGGACTGCTGAACACCCCCCATCCTTGTGAAACGGCAGGCCCTGCAGGGATGTAGGAGTGTGTGAGGGGTGTCCCAGGCAGCGCTGAGAGGGGGTCGCATGGGAACCGCTGGCTCCGTTAGAACGGCCATTCATTTGAGGGCCAGGGCAAAGATATGAGCTGCTCTTTTGCCAGAGCTCTGGAAGGCTCAGGAAATCAGTTGCACATTAGTTAAGATAATTTATATTGTCCCCTTGAGGACCAGCCATTTGCACTTCAACTCTTGCACTTGGCAGCTGTCTGTGTTTCACTTGGCAGCACTGTGATTGGTCAATACTGTGGGTATACTGATATACTGTGGGTATACCATTCTCAGAACAGCATGTAGCACCTTTGAAGGCCTCCATCTTGCCGCTGACCCCTTGGATAAGTTTACTTTTAAATCCATGCATTATGTGTCATCCGGGGAATCTATTGGTAATGGTCCAGGTGACGCATTTCTCCATTTGACAAGGAAGATATGATCAAATTCTCAAACACTTGACGTGTGAAGGCCACACGAACCGCAAGAGCAATAATGTCAAACTCTTTGAGTGTGAGGACATATCAACCTCAGGCAGCTCTTGGTGTGCTGAGTAAGCCGTTCGTCATGGCCTCTTTTTGGCACGTGATGAGCATGCTGATGCGTGATTGACAGGCTCCACCCTGACTCCAGGTGCCTCGGAGGAGTCTGTAAAGCACATTTTCTGAGCGCGTCCTTTAGTCGGTGACACATTGTAATGAGACCGACAAGACACCATTCAAAATGCAAATCTGTAGTACAGCGTCTCAAATTAGCGTCAAACTGCTACCAAAGTTCCCCTCAAAATTTATTGTTTTAAATATGACGTCCCTGTTAGATCAAATTGAATTCCAAATACCTCTCTTTTTGTTAGCATAAATCAAAACAAAACAAACAATGTGCTCCATGACCTGAAGGATACACACTGCCAAACAGTTTTACAAGTTTTTAGTTGTCCCTACAGGGCACAAAGAGTTCATCCATCGGTTGACGAGCAGGCATTACCCAGGATTCCCCTGGGGCAGAATTAACCCGTGGCCCTGTTTGGGCAGGTGAAGTGTGAGATGTGAAGCCAGGAGATTACCATCGCTCCTCTGTCTCCTGTTAGTTTCACAATGCCAGGCCCTTACCTGTGTCAGCTGGTGGACTCGGTGAAGAATGCAGAAGGTATGCAATTAAAGCGTACTCTAGCACCTCTTGACTGCTCGCACTGGGGGTGAGCACACAAAGGGGGTCACGGGGTCTTCTCTGAGAGTGGAGATCCCTGCTCAAGGATTTATGTCAAATTAGCCCAACTTGGCTAGATGAATTGAAGAGATTTACGGGGATTGCATCATCATTACGTGGGCACCGTCAATTTTGACCTCACGGGTTTGCACGTTTCAAAGCACCTGTTCCTTGGTTTATATTAAATTTGCAGTGCGTACATACAGTTTAAATGAGACTCAGAGGTCTTCCAGCAGACCAAAGACAAATTATGCGAACATCCCTATTGTCTAAAACTGTTTTGTCACTTGCTATGTCACTCTTACACAGAGATATGAACATAGCAGTAGGAAAACAACGATCCCATAAAGGAATGTATTTTTTGTTGGCAAAAGCTCTTTGTTTCACTCCCTCTCAGAATCCCCTCCAACATCCATCCAGGCCTTTCCATGCATAACGTTAAACACTTCATTCTGTTGCGAGTTCTTGCCACTGGTTTATGTTCTGGTTACCTGGAATAGCGCATTTGGCTAAGCTGTTTTGTCAGATCCTGTCACGCCAACCCTCTCCTGTCGGAGGAGGTCTAACCTGAATACTGTTGGCATCTGCCTGCCAGGCGTGGGAGAGCAGAGAGCAGGGGAGGGCCCTCAGAGTTGCGTGCCATGAAATGCAAAAACGCTTCTTTCATTTCTCTGGTTAACAATTCTAGTGTTGAGGGAACGGGTGTTAATGGATTCGAGCATGGGGCTTAATGCAAGCAATGACGGGCAGCTATTTCTAGCACCAGCACGTGGCACATGAGTGTTTGGGTTGTTTCCAGGTGCAATTAAACTGACAGTCCATCTGGAGAGGCATAACTCAATGGGAAAAGAAATGCAGAAGACAGGTCATCCTGATGTCAAATTTCACTTTTAAACTTATACAGATTTGTGACCTTTTTTGGAGGGTGTTTAGGGTCTAGTGCTAGTTTAGGGTATAGTGCTCATATTTTGTTGTTTATCACAGGTTTGTGTGTGTGTGTGTGTGTGTGTGTGTGTGTGTGTGTGTGTGTGTGTGTGTGTGTGTGTGTGTGTGTGTGTGTGTGTGTACGCACATGCACTCGTGTGTGAGAGTGTGTGTGGGTTTGTATATGTTTGAGTGAGTCTTTGTTTGTGTGAAAATAAAAATAAATCATGAACTGAAATCAAACCGTTTGTTTCTCCCCTGGTCAAACTTTGGTTTTAAAGTGCCCTCCCCTTATTAAAAATTCTATACATCTGTCAAATGCTTGGCCCTGAATCTTGGTTCAAACAGATTCTTTAAATAATATTGCTTGTGAATAATTCAGCCCCTTCCCCACATTTTACCCTGTTGCGTTTCAGGAAGTGGCTGGTGCTGCACTTGGTATGCTCCCCGACTCACGCGAGCAAGCTCCCACACTACACATTCAGCACAGCAAATTATTCAGAACATACATGAAATTACTATCCATAATTCAGAGGTTTGATTTCAAGCAGTTGAGCAGCTGCGGGATGGGGAAGTGGTGTAGTATGGCTTATGTTTTCTGAAAAGGATAACTTTCAGGTAGACCCAAAAAGATCCATACCTGATTTGTATTCTTTTCTTCCTTTGAAGGGAATGGGATGAAGGGAAAATCACTGCAATGAAGGTTATAGAAACATTTCTTGCAATGTGCAGGGGAGTGGTTAAACAGAATAATCATCAAACATTTTGCATCTAGGAAAAAAACTGCACATGGAAATTAATCTTTAAGTTTCAACATCCAGCTTATCAAAATTGAAGAATAAATTGATACTATATGTCAGTAATAGAGGCTTATTTGGTGCAATTCTGTAAAAAGTAGGACAGTGGTACTGGATACTCAATTAAATCTAATACATTTCATTTAAATTGTCCTGTGTAGTTTACCAAAGGAATAACAGTTAGTGTGTCATGGGCAAAATGTGACAATTGCACCTGCTTGTAATAGTTATTATTGAAAGGAAATAGTTTTTCCTCAAGATAAGTTTTTTCTGTTGCTACCAAATTTGTAGATATTCCTGCCTCCGTGCAGAAAAGGTCAGAGACGACGTCCGGAGAGGCTTACCTGCAGTCCTCTTTTCTGGAAGGTTTTTCAGAGCATCGATAAAGCCCTTGAACTGTGTGTAACAAAGCCAAATGAACACAATCAAAGGTCACCGGTGAAGGTTGTAGGAACTCAGCCACTCGTGGGCTCTTTGTTAGGGTTCAGCGCTGTAGCGTAAAAGCCATTGGCCTTTAACAGTGAGTAAACACATGGGTCACGTCTCCTTATTATCTGCCGCACAGATTCAGTTAAGAAACTGAAAAGCCCTGTCTATTGGATAGCGGGGTTCTGGGGGGTGGGGGGTGGCACTCTCCAAGCAAAACTTTGTTTCTTAAACTTGCTGTAGTAAGTTATTTGAAGTCTATATGTAAAAATAAATTTAAAAAGCTTTATATTTTCAGTACCTTGATCTTGCATTCATGTTTCTCGAGTTATGTCCCTAGTCCATCTTAGGTTTTGACTTCCATCCCTGTTTAGCTAAAATAAAGACTTGTTGCATCTTATTGTCTGCAACTGACTAGAGGAGACAATAATTACCTTTGTCAGCTACAGGTGTAAAGTTACGTGATTCAGCATGACAGTTATATACTGTGTGTGTGCTTCAATCCTTCAAACAGACTTCATTCCGATGTGCTTGGTTCCTAACTTTGTTTCTTTTACTTTAAAATTGCCTCGCATAAGGCAATTAGTTAAGGGTAACTACACCATTGATTATAAATAAGTATACTGGTGTGTCTGTATCCATATCGGAAAAACTCTTTAATTTGAAATCTTTCCATAGCAACATTATCACATCACTTCAGGATTGCTCACTCTCATATTAAGCCCAGCATTATGCATGTTGTTGTTACTGATTTTTGGAAAACCATTCCTGACCACAGAAATGGTTAAAAGCCGATTTTAAAGGCATATCTGAGCAATGGTTGACTTGGTTGAATGGTTTGTATGATAAATTGATTTTCCTGATCCTGTTTTTTGAGATTATATCAATTTTAGTACTGTGTAGTAGCACTGTGCAAATAGGCAGAAGGGATGTGACCAACTTCCAACTCCAGACATCTTGGAGTTTGTGAAGGCCTACCGGTAGGAAATGCAATGAAGTATGCTCAGTTTTTGAGAAATCAACTTCTGGCTTAAATATTCCAGGACAGCCACCTGTACATATTTTTAAGGCTCATATGGAGAAACAAAAAAAAATAAAAAAACTTTTTTGACCCAGTAAGTCAAGCGGCTGTTTATTCCTCATGCATGTAAAGGGGGCATGTAATGTTCAGATGTCTGAGTATGAAAACTACGGGTTATCCACTGGGATACTGGTATTCTCTGTTTGTTTACTCTTGTTAGATATAATATAGATGGAGCTTAAAGTATTCCCAGCCATGAGCCACTGTTGTACATAATGAATGTGTTGGTGACATGGCGGTTCTACAGCGGTTGATCTGCCTAACCACTGTGAGCTGTTGACAAGCTGTGCTAATATAAGGATTCTTCTTTTATGACACATCAGGGTTGGTGTGAGTTACTAAGCATATATGTATTTATTTTGACAGTCCAGATTAGTGTACATCTGTCTCAAGGCTTTTCAGGAATGTTCTCATTGTTCCTAATCCCCTAACCAGTTTGATGTTGTTGGGCCCTAATAGCTAAGCTTTTACTCTTGTCTCTACATTGTGGCATTGCACAGAGTTCACTAACTTCCCATGCATGTAGTCTCTGAGGCTCTCCTTAATAATAACACACATTCATACATCATAAAGGAGACTCTGTATCCTCCCATTAAAATTCCATATCTTTTGTGCTAAAAAAGATACCCTGAATAGTTTTCCGAAACAAAACAAAATTAATTTTGTTGTATGCAGAAAATATTTCACTCTGTAAGAGCTGCCTATTTGTGCAGAAATAAATGCTGCACATAGACTTTATCTGCTTACCTGCTTAAGACTTACAGATCTTCAGTTAGCATTCAATATAGATTAGATACGACATTTTTCCATAGAGTTCAATAGGAAAATGAGTCAGGAGAAACAACCCTAAAAGTTATCCATTCATATCTACTGCATATCTGGCAACAGAGTGATGCTTGAGGCTTGTTTGATACCTCAGACCCTTGATGACTTATAGTCATTTAGCCAACCATGTATTCCATACGGTTCTAGCGTAATTTACAGCTTAATCTACACCCCAACCCAATTCCCATAGAGATCCATTCAAATGCAGAGAGGTTATAGTATCGCTTGTAAGAGCACCTAAAAATAAGATATCAAGAGTTTTTTTATGTTGTTAGGTCACAGACATCAGGATGCCGTGGCATGCATAGGACATGCAACCAAATATTAAAACCTGATATGAATGTAAAAACCCTCAAATTAAAGCTGAAAGTCTGCACCTTAACCTTATAGTCACTGTTCCATTTAAAATCCAATGTGCTGGAGTACAGAGCCAAAACAACAAAAGTTTTGTCACTGTCCAAATACTTACAGACTGCACTGTATGTATAGTTGGACAAAGTTCCTGATTCCTCAGACAAAAGCAAACGAATGGCGGTTACTGGGACCCTAGTCATTGGCTAAAGGGTCTAAAGGTGGAATTTTGATCCAGCACAGAAAGTACTATACCCAGAGGCTATTTGTGCTTGGTCTCTCCTGGCATCTGGGATAAAAATAACTTTCCCACCGCCATTTACTATTTGAAAGGGGCTGATTGTGGCCCACTGAGGGGAGGGCAGGGAAGCTCTGTTTGTTTGGACTGCTTTTAAGCTGAAACTAGAGCACTAGAATGGCAATAGAGGGTGTAAAGAGGCCACTGCCTTGGGCCTGGCAGTTAACAGCAGACCAACAGAATGCAAGCTATAAAAGCTCTTAAATAGCTAACATTATCACAATAAGAACTGTGGATTCCAATAAAGCATTATTCATGAAAGCAATTTAATGTGGCAAAATACTGATGGTAGCAATAAGCTGAAACATTTGCGGCTAACCTTTTTGTCACTCTCACTGTAAACTTGCTTGCTGTCAAATAAATAATTGATACTTGGTTCTAGAGGTGAGCGATGTGATGATTTTATAAGGTCATTGGTACAGTTTCAGACGATACACTTTTCGTGCAAATCATGGAGATAATCCTTCAGACATTTTTGAAAGACTACTTTGGGTATTGTTGCTCCCCATATAACCAGTGTTTTTTTTTTTTTGCTTTGAAAAGCCTTGATTAGCTGTAATAATACGTCAAGTAGTGGTGACAGATTTTGTTACTATATTAAAGTAGAACTGTAGTAAAACCGCTTAGCGTCTCCCTTGTTACTTTTTTGTCACATATAGTCGCTCGGCATGTCATGGCATAGGCTTGTGTGATAACTGTCCTGTCCATGGTTTCACAAACAATTATGTAGTATCCACTATTTCACAGTAGCCTATCAATGAGTAAAATGTATGCTCTACTATGAATGAATAGAATTAATCAATGTTAGCATGTGTATACCCTCACCTTTGAAGTCACGTACCCCAAAGATTCCTGATTATGAAAATATAAGTACTGTTATTTAGTTAAAGGATAACTCTTTTTTTGTTGTTGTTTTTTACTTGGACCCTTTTTCCCAAACTATTTCCACCAAGCTGATCTGTAATGATAATAATTTTGTCACATCTTTCTTTGTCGAGCTGTGGTCACCCTGAGAACCGCCCCACTCTGCTTTACAATGGAGTCCAATGGGGCATAACAAACAAGCCTTGAAGTGCCCATAAAATAACCTCCCTCAAAACAATAACTGCATAGCCTGAAGAGGACATTCATTTACCATAATTTTCCATCAGTCCATTACCAGGCATTTGGTGTTTCAGTTGACATATTCGTTTTTGGTTATGCAGAAGCATACATAGTTCTCAGTGAGAACTACGACAAACAGAGAAGCGTGTTCAACCATGTTCAACATTGTGGTAAGTTACTATAGTGAACGCAACTGTACCACCGACCCCCCCCCCCCCCCCCCTTGGGAATGAATACAGCCTGCTGCAGTGCAAATACGGAAGTGTTTCTACAGTGCAAAAAGTATTGAAAATGAAAGTTTGGAGCAATAACTGCTCATAGTTATCTATATATTAACTACATTTGTATATTCTAATCGAGCTTTTATTTGGTGGAAAATCACATTTTAGAAGGCATTTCAAGGCTTGTTTGTTACGCTCCATTGGGCATCATTATCATTACCGGGATCAGCATGGTGGAAATAAAACAAAAACTAGCATTGTTTGCATGATTACTTTGTTTATTAATCACATTAGCACAAAAAACTGCGATATGTATCATGTAGGACCCAAACATATCACATCATCCACCCTTAGTTGGGTCATATTTTTTGTAGTGTGCATAATGCACCTTTTCCTATCGAACAGTATATAAAGTAAAATTGTCTTTTTAAAAGATAAAAATAAAAAAGTACATTTGTACAGTGTGTGTGTGTGTGTGTGTGTGTGTGTGTGTGTGTGTGTGTGTGTGTGTGTGTGTGTGAGCGTGCCAGTATTCCGCTAATATTTCTCTGCATATGGATGGCACCCCTGCCATGCCTCTGAATACTGCTGTAGTCCCACTCTGGTGTTGGTGGAGATGTGCTGTTCTTAAAGCTCACTGATGCTGAGTGCATTTTAAGCAAAAGGTGAATTGCCTGGAAATAATTGTATGAAGGCGCTGCTAAGGGCTGATATTTGGTCAGAAAACAAAAACACAGGCATGGAGGTACCTGACTTTTTCAGCCAGTCAGCAAGTTTTAACAGTAAAGTGTTTTAAGGAATGAGAAAACAAAAATCTGCAGACACATTTAATGTTTGTCATTGATGAACACTTACATTAAGTATAGTAATTAAAGAAATTATATAAAACAAATAGCATATTTTTTTCCCATTAATAGTGACGGGTATGAATAGTGACAAGATGACAGGTGACAAATTCAAGGAAAAACCAACATAAAGTGTCTTAGTGAGGTGTTGGCCCACCACAAGCCGCCAGAACAGATTCAATGTGCCTTGGCATAGATTCTACCACTAGTCTAGCATAGATTCTAGTCTCTGGAACACTACTGGAGGGATGGAACACCATTCTTCCAAAAGATATTCCCTCATTTGGTGTTTTGATGATGGTGGTGGAGAGAGCTGTCTAACGTTTCAGTCCAAAATCTCCCATAGGTGTTCAATTGGGTTGAGATTTGGTGCCTGAGAAGGCTATAGCATATGATTCACATCATTTTCATACTCATCAAACTATTTGTAACCCCTCATGCCCTGTGGATGGGGTATTGCCGTCCTGGAAGAGACCACTCCCATCAGGAAACGTTTCATCATAGGATAATGGTAATTGCTCAGTATAACTTTGTATTGATTTGCAGTGACCCTTCCCTCTAAGGGGACAAGTGGACCAAAACCATGCCAGGAAAATGCCACCCACAGCATAACAGAGCCACTGGACCCCCTCACTGTAGGGGTTTTTCCTTTAATTTGTCACCTGTCTGTATATTTTAGTATTAGTTTGTCTGCCTGGCATAACGTTTCTGGTAAATGCTTTCAGAAATTCTATTAAAGGGTAATTCCAACGAAAAATGTAGTTTGATTTGTAGAAAAGTAGCTCTCCTCCTGATTAAAATTAAGTCTCAGTCAACTTTTTACCTGTAGTGAGAGCAGAGATATAGCCCCAAACTACTGCTCATGTACCTGGTACCTGCTTTACTGCGAACTACAACGGCCAAGCACTTACAATGGGTGATAGACAACCACAGTCATACATCACTGAAGCGTTTCTGTGAATGCCACGCCCTGCTTCAGGGCAATATTTCAGATTTTCTCCCATAGAGAACAACAGTATAAGAGGAAGAAGAGGACAAAGATCAGAAAAAACCCTACAAAATCCCCAAAAGCTGTTGCATTGTGAACTGCACAGCCAATGTATTTTTAAAAACCGACTTGCATTTTGCACATTTGCCATGTCCAATCGGAAATCTTAAAAGACGAGCCCTGTGGCTACATGCTATTAGAAGAGAGCAGGTGGAGTCTATGGCGCATCTCCACGTCTGCGGAAAGCACTTTTTAACAGGTAAATAAACGCCACATAACATGGATAGTTAGAACTACAGGCTTCAGCATTAAGGTGGCCGAAACTTGAGCTCACTATTCAGATGGGGTCACTGCACTTAATCTGCCCTCATTATGCTAAATGTAGTTGGAGATATAGTTAGGAAGATAGCTACTGTAACTAAGAAGCATCCAGAGGCCGACGGCAAATTTTACGTTTAGGCTACTGATGATCACTGGCATGCAACACAATACCAGCTATTCCTCTCAGGAATCAAACACATAAATACAGTTGGCTCAACTGCTTTCAACTACCGATTAGCTTAATGCTCAAAACTATGGAAAACCCCATAGCTAACGAAAAACTAGCACGTAAGTGTGATCCATTTTACACTTCTCAAAACTGTTATATGTAGTAAATACATAAGTAGCTTAAGAAATAACTACTTTGTGGTCCCAGTAACATTAACATTAACATTAACACACTGAAATGTCAAAGAAAAAGACACTTGTTGATGTTTAATTCGCTGGAACTTGGAAGACTGAAGCCAAGGCATGCCGCCATACTATCAAATTTAACATTATGTTGCCTGCTCTATGCTGGGTAGTGATGTAATAGAATCGATAGACATTTTAGTTATATACATTACAAAACATATCTTTTGTTATTTGTCTTTTTTATTTAAACAGGGATTTCTTTGTTGTGTCTTGGCAATCCCATTGAGTTGAATGGACGCATTTCCCTTTGTATTCCCCCAGAGAGGGGCGTGAACCACCAAATACCACCACCATAGACTCAAGTGACTACGTCACGCTGGTTTTGGAAGTAAATTCCCCATTCATTTAGAGCTTAGACATTAACTAAAGCTTACTTTTAAACCATTTCTACTGATTATGTCTTACCGTCAATTTCCTGGATTGTTCAATATAACGCCCGTTCGCAAACTATGTCATTTTTCTGGACCAACTTCGAGTATATTTTACGTTTTAGTTTTTTTTTTTTGTTTACATACCAGTGTTGGCACTGTTTAAAAACTCCACGTCCCATAATTCCCTCCGAACGTGCAGCCTTGTCTCCAGACGTTGTCATATAATGTTAGCCAGCAGTAGCACACAGCTACATTTTTAAACACTTTTTTCTAACATTAGCTAGCTAGCTTGCAGGACTAAAAGCTAGAATTGCTTTATGTGGTTAACTGTAGCGCAGTTTCTGACCTTGTCGGGCGGGCTTCTCTACTTAGCAAGCTAACGTTCAGCGGCAGTAGCCTACTCCCATCTGCCACAGTCAGACAGATAAGATGATGATATCTTATTGGTCGAGAACCACCCGTGCGTTGCAGTACTAGTTATGTAGTCTGTTAAAGTGGACAAGTCTACAAGTCGAACTACATTCATTAATGTATTACTTTAAAAAAAATTTAATTGGAACATGCAATATATGGAATATATCCTTGTACCACACAGGCTAATCCAGGAACGTTTCGGCTCATTCTATAAATCAGATTTCAAGAAATAGTCGATAGTCTCCAAAGCCCATTCTATCTTCCATAGGGAATTTACTTCCGAAACCAGACTCCTCCCACGACACTTGAGTACTCTATTAGCTAGAGTCTCCAGAAAAACAGGGGAAATACAGCCATTAATTTAGGAAAACACAGCCCTTCATATTAGCTAGCCTTGCCAGAAGTCTGCAACACTTAACGTTACCTATGTATGGTAACTACCACAATGCCAACTGAAATGGAAATGTTTGCTGCAATGAGTGGTACCGGGGCACAGTTTCATGCTGAAACAGTCCCGGATTGGCAGTGCGTTCAGTATTCGGGCTCAAAACAGAAAGCCTTCCACCTACGACATAATCTAGGTAAAACATTGCAATTTTCGAAATGGCAAAAAGCTGATGTGTGGCTTAGCTACTGCATTGCAAACAGATTTAAAAACCAGCATTTGCACCTTTCTTTAATGCCATGAAGCCATGGCTAACAATAGCTAACGCACTAGCCCAGAAAAAACAGCTTTCTTTGCATGTTCAATCCTAACTGCACAGGTTGCAGTTAAAAGATGCTCTCTAAAGATGTACCTGAGCACAGATAACATGTTTTGCTGGGGGGAAATGACTTTATTTGAGTATATTTGCTACAGAGAGGAATACGGAAAAAGGGATATTGAATACTGAATTGTCAAAGAAGATCATCTCAAGAACCCAATGCCCCTTTTTGTGGGTTTATTCATGCTGCATGGTGAAAGTGTAGCCCAAAGCCTTATCGGAAACATGAACAGAATAAAGCTGGAAAAACACAGTTTTCCCAGGCTGCCTGTGGAGGCCTGTCTACATAAATGAATTTGCCAGAAAAGCTAACTTGAACCTACTGGTATGTTTTGAAAAATATTATTAACACCTCTGTCAAGTTTCCCCAGTGGCTTGCCAGTTTATACATTGAGCTTTGCAGAAATTATTTTTACATTTCATAAAAATAATGGGTTTCTGGAGGGAGCTCGTACTTAAATAATATGCTACAGTAATGTAATGTATGGTAATGTTTGAAGATTATTTAGTATGATCCTGGTTAAAATTTTTCAACCTTGCCTATTGTCAAATAGTATTATTATTATTATTATTATTATTATTATTATTATATTAATAGGCATAAGGCAACATTATAATATTAAAGTACAAGTATACTTTAATATTATAATGCTGACTGGCTGAAATTAATTTTACATGCATAATACAACTGCTTTTTAACAATCTGCTTTCTGATTTTCATTCTTGCTTCAGGTAAATTTATTTAGACTGATTTGGTTGGTAGGTTGATTTGGACTGTTTAGAGATGTTGATTTGTGTGATTCCTTTATTGTCTGAAACCTCACACAGCTTTGAAATATGTATCCAAAATGTACCTTTGATTGATTAAAATACAGTGTATATACAAATATATGCCTGTTTAAGGAAGGTTTCCCATAAAAGGCGGGGGGCAGACTTCACTTATCCAATTCATTTACACATCACATTTCACTTTACAGAAACATTAATTTATGTGTTTATAGTGTTCAAATCCAACTGCCTGAAATGCCATTGCATAGAAGCCTATCATTTGAAGCATGTGATTGGTCACTTCCCCTGACTTGATTCAACTTGCCTGGCTGTTTCACTGCGTACTTGACACTAATAGCCACTGAGTTTTCTGTTAGTTTGCGTGCAAGATATCCCATGCAACGCTTTGGGGGCCCATGATAAACTATCTATCATGATTGCATACAAGTAATCCGCGTCCTCTGAAGCACGCCGGTGATAAAGATTGCCTGTGACACTTCCCCTCTCATTGGCATGCCTGTGGCCCGCTGGGGCTTCAGTTTGGCCCCCGAAGCTCCTCCATATGTTGGGGAGGGGCAAGGGGCGGGGCATTATGGCAGAACCTCCGCCCCTTCCATATCATCCTTTTTATGTTATTTTACCTTTTCTTCTTTTCCCGCATTTTTTTTTTGAGCCCTACGACATCCTCTGGCCTGTGCGCTTTTTGTCCAATTGACCCTTCATGTTTGCTGGGGGACACATGATTCGATTGGCTAACGTGCTAAATGTGCAGTGCTCTGCAACAGTTAGACAGAGCCTTTAGTAGTGTAGCACATGTCCTTTTTCAGCACCAAAATATGGCCAGCTGTCCAGATAATATGCTGGTGGTCGTCACCACAGTTCAATTTTGGATGGATGGAAAGAGGGCTGCACCTGACCCTTTTAAATATTGTGAAATGTGGTTGCAGTCATGTTCTATTCGTGCAATGTGTTTCATGTCATTCAAATTAATTGTTAATTATTGTTTGCAGTTCCATAATTGTGATTTACAGCAGGCGAATATATGGCTTTAATAATAATATACTGTATGTATAAACAGTGCCCTCCACTATTATTGGCACCCCTGGTAAAGATGAGTAAAAAGGGTTATAAAAAATTCACTGTTTGGTGAATTAGCTTAATCTCACACTGAAAAAATGAGAAAAATCCAATCATTAATAACGTAAATTTATTAGGAGAAACAAAAATCCCATATCAAGAAATAATTATTTTTAACAAAACCACGTGTGCCACAATTATTGGCACTCCTGCATTTATATATAGAATAAAGTTATCATTTTTAATATTTGGTCACATATCCTCTGCATGCCATGACTTCCTGATGTCTGTGACCCAACAACATCAAAAGGCTCTTGATATCTTATTTTCTGGTACTCTTACATGCGATATTATAACGTCTCTGCATTTGAATGGATCTCTATGGGAATTGGGGGGTGGGACTAGATTTAGCTGTAAATTACACTGGAACAGTATGGAACACATGGTTGGCTAAATGCGTTTAAGTCATCAAGGGTCTGAAGTATCAAACAAGCCTTAAACCATCACTCTAGTGCCAGAAATACAGTAGATATGGATACTCTTGTAAGAGTACCAGAAAATAAGATATCAAGAGTCTTTTGATGTTGTTGGGTCACAGACATCAGGACGTCATGGCATGCAAAGGATATGCGACCAAATATTAAAAATGATTACTTTATTCTATATATAAATGCAGGGATGCCAATAATTGTGGCACACGTGGTTTTGTTAAAAATAATTATTTCTTAATGAGGGATTTTTTTTTTCTCATAATAAATTTACTTCAATTAAAGGTTGGATTTTTCTCATATTTTCAGTGTGACATTAAGCTAATTCACCAAACAGTGAATTTTCTATAACCCTTTTTACTCATCTTTACCAGGGGTGCCAATAATAGTGGAGGGCACTGTATGTTTTTTTATTATTTTTCAGTGTACTTTTGGTCATACCCAGGAAAGAGAATTATCATAATCATCATATTTGGTGATTTCTGAAGACAAGCTAACGGGTTAAATTCCAAACAAAGATTTAATTAGTTTCATAATTATCCAGCATTTGTCTGTTGAATCAGGTTAATAACCTGTAAGTGAGGAATGGAGCCAATAATCTGGCCTTTGTATGCAACAGGATTTTTCCAAATGATCTTTAATATGCTTGCAACAATGCATTTTGGACATGTTTGACGATCATAAAAAAGCATCATAAAAAAGCAACAAGATAGCCTTGGTCTCACAGGCCTCACCCCACCATACATTTTTTATGAAGTGACTAAATTAAAAGGCTTCACACACGCGACCTATGGAAGCATGAGTAAATGATGTTATATATGTTTAATATTGCGTGATATCATGTGTTCATATTTCACACAATGAGCCCTCCATGAAATTACATAATTCATGCTTTTACTTCTTACATGCCAAGCGCAAGACTAAAACTATGAAAGCACATGAGGTTTTTTTAAAAATATATATATATATTTAAAGCGAGCCATATCCCCTCATAACGTTTGTTGCATGCATTTTGACCTGCTTTAACTTGTGAATAAATATGTGTGGCGAGATTACATATTGCGGGAATGATGGGGTTTGCGTGCGGAGGTTCAGAGGTAGACTGACTGCACACCGCGTGTAGCGGTTAATATGAGAGCGTGTTCCAATGCGGAATCTACAATAAGCTTTTATTTTAACAGCCTTGCTCATACATCACTCATTGGGGAATGACCCCTCCCACACTCACACCCGACCCCACTGTTTGCAGCGCTACTTCAATACACTACATGTCATAACCCCTCTGCTTAAAGGAGCTTCCAGGCGGCTCCCGGGCACATGAAGAGCTCATCCCCACTTTCTGGCACACCCCTTGCATCTGTCTCCCTCTCTCTTTCTATTCGTGTTACCAATCACTCTTTCTTTCCTTCAGTTAACCTTCAGCACCCTTCCACCTTTCCTCCCTGCCTTCCTTTGTTCCATCTCAGCTCTCTCTCTCTCTCCCCCCACCTCCCACTGTGCACTCTGGTCCGCACTCCGAAGCTCCTCAGCTGAGTGGCGGTGGAAATCAGCCGCTAATTTACAAGCTATTTTGCTCCTCCATATTTCTCTGTGATGCATTTTATCAGCCGCTGTCGTAATTACAGTTCAGGAAAGGCTGCTTGTTGCCTCGTTCATTTCAATTAATAAAAGTTATTCTGCATTCATGTCATATTTTAATGGATGCCACTTAGAATTCTAAATGGTCAACTCCTCTCTTTAGATGGCTTAATAGTTTCATAACATGTGATGCGTTTCTCTTGGTATTTGGCTAAATGCATGTTTTCGGTTTCGGTTCTGACGTTTCTTCTACTTATATGCCATGTTCATAGCCGCGCGTTCGCATGCAGCATGGCCAGATTCCTCCCTGACACATGTCAGAGCTGAAGTTGTGTCACATGCGAGCGACTTTGTGCGACATGACAAGCGGGGCTGACTGAGTGCTCTGGCGCGGGTGGCTGGAGAGGGTGATGTGTCAGACGGGGTAACTCTCGCCGTGGGAACTAGGGGGAGCGTCCCCGTTGTCCACCCGCAGGTCCCAGTTCAGCCAGTGAAAGGCCCGTGGAGTTGTTTAAAAGCCTGCTGATTAATCACCCCGTGTGTGGGATGGTCCAGCAGGGAAGTCCCTCCCCCTGCATTGTCAGAGCCTTCCCCTTTGCTCCACGGCGCTTCCTGTTGCCGTAGCTCTATGCTGGGCCGGGATTCCACAAGTTGCCAGCCTGTGGGTGTATTGTCCCTGGCCATTGTGTCCCGTGCTCCCAGCTGTGCTCTCCAGACCTTGGGACACTCTGAGTCACATTAGCCCTGTAGTGAGATAGCCCTCTTGTAGGTGATTGCGGGTATGTGTGTATGCCTGTGTGGGGTGGAGGTCCTGAGGGATGTGGCCTTTAGTCCTCACCCACAAATGGTCTCATTCCTTCTGTAGAATTGGGTAACTAATGGCCTATTATACCACAATTTTTGGTTTTTCTTCCCATTGACTGAGGCAGGATTTTGACAGGCATTTAATGGCATCCACAGGACAGAACAGCTTTTAGCCATCTAGTGGTAAAACAATGTATTGCCATTACCCTGGAGGAGCGCCTCACTCTATTAGTCAACCAGGGAGTGAGGGAGGCTAATACTTCAAGGACTGAATAGCAGCAGAAGAAGATTGAGCTCTGTAGTTCCACAGGTTTCCAATCTCAGCTGAAACCACACCCCACAAGATAGCTCTAGACCACACGTGAAATAGATTGGAAGGTAAAACTGGTTAATAATGCCATTCCAAGTTGTCAGGCTACCTCATCGTCATCGTGGGAAGAAGCAACTGCAAATACTTCAGGGACTGGCAGGAGGCCCGTGAGAATCAGGCGTTTTCCGAGCAAAGGACATCCGTTTCTCACCTCCCATCCGTAGAAACAGTCTACAGCACCTGGCATGTGTGGTGGATCTTACCGAGCATTGCAACAGCAGGTGTGTTTGTAACCCCACGGCCTCCTCGAGCAAAACCTAGACAAGACTTTTGCATTTGCGTGAAAGTTATTTTTCCTTTTCATGCAGCCCAGCCTCGATCACACCTTTTCCCCCTGAACACACAAACACCAGGGTGAAGCTGGGAGCAATTTGGCCCTTTTTACACCTGCTGCCGGTGTAAACGACCCCTCGGAGCCCGCCCGTGCACCCAAAAAAAGCAGTGGCGACAATGGAGCTGAAACTGAGTGTTTCTCCAGCACTCGGAAGCGTCATCGAATGCAATAGTCAGAGAATAGAAAACACCGGAATTTGCCGTAGCATTCATCACAGAAAGAATGTGCCGTCAGTAGACACTGCGGGCGCCATTCCTCTTTCTGCCACGTTCATCGCCACATATTCGGTCAATTAAATGCCTGGATTGTTTCAAAATTATACCTTTAATTGTATCCCCACTGGCACCGGGAATTGATGCTTGTTTTATGCTAGACGTCAAATCTCTTGGTGGACACACTGTGAGGGAAATATGCCGTGTTTTAATTATCAGTAATGAAGCAGGAATAAGCTGCTCACTTAGATATAATATAGTAATGACCTTTTTGGCGGGGATAAGTGATAAAAGGTATTGGTTCTGTGAATTATGCCTCATTTAGCTTCTGGTCTTTGTGTTGGCTAATGATAGGAGGGTGAGTTTTAAAGTCTAGCATAAATTGTGTTAAGAGTATTAAACTGATTTACAGTTTCAGCTCCCGCTACATCATTTTGCTCCAGTAAATGAGTCCTTGCTCCCTGGTTATCTGTAGACTCTTATTAGGGAAGATAATGAGGGCGTGAGGTTATTCCCCACCACGGATTGCTTAATGACAGAGGCGCCTGCTGGGGTGGTGGGCGGCGGGCCCTTGGTCCTGACAGGTCATGTTCCTCCTCTTCCTCTTCCATTCCGGCTTCCCAGAGCTTCCCCCATCTCCCCTTTGTCTCTTTTCTTCAGAAGGACCGAAGTGGGCAGAAGATGCCTGAGCTGCCATTTGCATTCTCCGGCCACCTGACGCCCACTGACACGTCAATGGAAAGGGCCAGTTCCTTTTGTTCGGACATCAGCCGCCATTGCAGAATCCTCATTCTGCAACCATTTTCATCGGTTGTCAATAGCTTCTTAGCAGGGTTTTGACTCATTTTTTATCCTTGTTCTTTTGAGTTTGTCCCGGCTCTTTTGGGCTCCAGAGAGAAGGAGGCGTTCGTGCTTTTGTTTTGTTTTTTTGAGGCGCTGTCCCGTCACCGTAGCGCGCAGTACGCCAGTCACCCCTTCTCCCTGCTGCAGGCAACAGGCGAGAGGAGGGTAGAGAAAGAGCCAAAATAAGCTTTTTGACTGAGTGTGCCTGATGAAACGCGCTACTCGCACGATTCTCTCGACCCTCGCCGCACGCCAAAGGTGCAGCGGGAGGGGCCTGGCGTGGCCTGGCGTAGAGACTCAGCACGCCGTGGATGGCGAGGAAAACGCAGCATGGAAACGAAAAGCCATGCATCATGGCCCCTGATTTTAGAGCTGATTTAAGGACGCTGAGAAGTCAGAGCTTGATGGATTTAAAGGGCAATGCAGAGGATAACTGCTTGGTGGAATGTGCCAAGCACGTGTATGTAAGCTTCATAAAGCCACTGCTACTACTTGTCACATGATTTTTTACATTTTTGTACTTCTTAAACTGTTCCTTTCTTCCAGAATGTTTTTATGTGGGTGTGGCTTGGGTACTTTTGTAAATATAGATGCCTTCACTATATTACTGGGAAACTAGTACATTTATTTAAGTTAGATAACTTATACATGGCTTATACATACAGGTGTAACTGTACTGTTTGAACATAACCTACATTTAATTTAGAGCATTTTGCATGCTCTGTTTTGTAATCATTCATATTTTTAAAAAAAAAAGATGTTGGCCTGGAGTCAACATTTGTCCTTTAGATCACAGCTTTTTGGTAGTTTTTAGCCTCACAAACACAGTTTGGCGAGTTCAACAATCACCAAAATTAAATAGCAAAACCGTTTCGAAAAAAAAAACATTTCACTTGCATTTATTTGTTAGTCAAATTGAATAACAAATGTTCATTGAATCCAGGTCATTATGACAGATCATTAAATGTGATATTTCTGCCCTCATGAGTTCAGTCTCATAACGTGCTGTATGATATTACTGAGGCTGGTGATCCAGTAGTTTCAATAGGAAGATTCATCCCATTCTCTGTTTAATTTTCAACCAGATCCATTTCTCCGTGGTCCTTTCCCTCTGCAGTTTGCTTTAAATTTTTTAATCATTCTCCCTGTGAGAGGTTCACCTTCACAATGTTTAGCTATGAATTTAAAATATTAACCGATCATATTCATCTGAGTCTTTCGGGGCGCTATGGCGTTCTGCAAGCTCAATTTCCGGTTGAAAAAGCACAGCGGCACTTCACTTCATTACGGATGGAAAATGCTAACGGGACAATCAGGACCATGGTGATTAAGATGTAAATTCTCCCTAATTAGAATGTAAATTCTTACATTTATATGAAGTCATCAGCTGTCAGTTTGCCATATGATATCTTTTTTCCCCAGTCTCCAGCCTGAATGAGGCCTTCACCGTTCATTTGCGGCTTTCAAATGGTTTTGCCGTCCCCTTTGTTCTTTGATTCTTGTAATATTCTCCCTTCATGTTCCCTCTTCTTGTGACTTTTGTTTGTTTTTCTGCGTGCATCCAGTATTGCTGTGCCTGGGGATTTTGAGGAAATTTGGAATGAAAATTGGGGCCATTTGGTGCCAGAATTTTCATGCGCATCAATTACTTCTGCTGAATTTTCCTCAATGCAAATAAGTCTGCTCTCATGAAAGGAGCGCATGTATTTGAAATAATTAATTTTCCCTTAAAAGCCAGTGGATGAGCAGACGACATTGGGTATTATTACAAATATTAACAGTTTTAGCCCCCGTCTGTATGGTTGATTTGGGATGTGTGTTTTCTCCATTTCAAAGAGAATTGACCCCAATAGACAAGTAATCAGTTAAGGCTGATGGCCAGGTTTAACATGTGGAGAATGCTAATATCCTCTCATGTGAAGTGAAGACTTGCCTCGTTGCTTCATACTGCACTCGTTATCTGCGGTGCAAGTGTTGATGGAGATTGCTCCTTGTCATTTTGCCTTTTCAAGAGACAGCCGAAATGCAAAAGTCTTTGCGCTGAAGTTCCCTCTAAATTTAAGAATACATTTTCAGAGAGAGTCCATGTCTACAAATATACAAAAAGTGCAATTGTTGAGAGAAATCTTTGAGGGGTTGCCATTTTTCTCTTTCAATCTTGTCGGGACTATATGGAGAGACAGGGACTGTACCATTTCAGTTTGGGTGATGTAAGTGCTAGCTCTCCATTGTGGGTATGGTCAGCAGTGTCGGAGCCATTTTGAGCGCGATGTCCTGGGGAGGTTGCTGATATTGACTTGGGGCTAACTGCAGACGGAGCTGGACTGGACTGGGCTGCCAGAGGGAGACAACATCAGGGTTCATTTCAGTGTTGCTCCGGCTACAGGAAGCACAGTCTGACAGTGAGCCGTCCCCCACGGAAGGCAGCTGAGGAAAAGGAATTATAATTGAAAGTCTATGCAGTTCATTTCAACAAAGAATCGATTGATTTAAACTGATGATTTTCTTAAGTCATTTTCTTTTCAGTTATGAGGCACAATGTGTGTCTCGTTTGCACAGTCAGAGTTATTTAGCATATTGTAAACATATGACAATTATTATGAATCTTGTAACAATAGTAATGTAAATCTTTGTAATCTTTGTTGCATCTACCCCAATCAGCAAAGAGGGAATGGTGGGTTGCTAACTGAAAAAATAGAAATGCTTTGCTTTTTACTGGCATGCATATTGTATGTAAAATTCAACCTAAGATATTTTTTAGTTCAGTGGTAAACATTGATAGAACATTATTATTATTATTAATATTATTATTATTATTGTTGTTGTTGTATCCCCCTGGCTTGGATGCAGTATTTTCTAAAAGTCCTTCAACACATTCAGAGCATATTTCATATTACTATCCCACTAGAATCTATGACGTATCCAACATGATTGGCCAGAATTCATAGGCGTAGCAGCCAATTCTCCCAATGCCGCCACATGAAACTGACAGTGGATAGATAGTTGTGGTGAAAGGAAATTCAGCAGTTTTGGGCAAAGAAAGAATTAGGTGCCAGAGGCACACAGTGGGGAATGGAAAGTGCAGAGCTGAAGTTGGGGTGAGTTAAGCAGCAATTGTTACACGGGCCACTCTTTGTACTTTGTACGAGGCATTTCAGGGCCTAGATATCGCTCGAATGGGTTTCGTTGCTTTGTCTCTAACCGGAATTCAGCAGGCATTTTGTAAATATCAGCTGTACGTAGATCATAGACCAGTACAGAACAACTTTATTAAGGCAGCGAAGGAAGAACAAAAGCAGCCTGTATAAGGCCATGTGATCTTGAGTGACACATCCAGCTATGGCGTTCGTCAGTTGGTCCATTGGGTGCAAGGAGTTTTCTGTCTAGTAGCGACGGGCCATCGGCCTATTACATAATCCTCCGATGAACAATCTAAAATGGTGAAATAGTGCAGTGGACGGTGATGTGTGCTCTCACTGTGCAGGTGTGTTCCCATAATGTCTGCACGACCTTTCCCTCAAAGAGGATGTGTAGCAAGGCACTTACATTTTTCTTACATTTTTTGGGAAACCAGAAAAGACTGTATTTTTGTTAAGCGTTATCACATGCGAACGCAACTGGAATAACTTAATTGTATGCATTTTTATACATCCCTAATAAAACATACCTGCTCTTATATTAGGTTTTTTGTCCCATTAGTCTTTCATGCAGACAAATTTACTGAAATGCACAGAATTTCCCACCTACCAAAGTTATATTTATATATTTACTGTATACTAAGTTGGAGTGGTATTTACACTATTTGAGGTGGAGTGCATTTTTTACATATTCACATATTTAGCATCTCATTCATTTTTCCCATGAATGCCATGCAGTCTGCAGGTGATCTTGCAGTGGCAACGTTAAGCCGATGGAAATGTTTATTTCTAACTCTCCCGTGGGAGTTTGGCGTTCCGTGTCCAGCAGGGCTGCTGGAATTCCTCTAATCTGCTGCATGTTTTGTGGCACCACCCCAAACTATGCAGAGCATAATTGTTGCGGTGATTTCCAATTAAATCCCAATCACGGAGGAATTTGTCAGCTGTCATATTAGTCAGCTTGTATCTGTCACCTTGAAATCGACAGTCCGGAAAGGAACACATTTTGACATCCGTGGCCGTTTCACCGGCAGTGGAGCAGGCGTGCGCCCGCACGGAGGTGGTGTCTTACAGCACACCTTGGCTTGTGCGCCTCTCCCATGCCTGGGGTACAGGGCTGCTTCCCAGCATTCAACCGGATAGACCAGACCCTGGAATTAATCGATTGGTGAAAGCCCAAAGCAGGTTTTCCCTCTCATCGAGGATGTTGTTGAATGTACAACATTGCTTAAGCACAATCGGTCTGCTGTAAGACTTCAGATGTTCCAACCATTGGTTTGCTGAAATATAAAATAAAAATTCTTCTCCAAGTGCAGAAATTCTCAGAGCACAAGGCAATGCTATTATTTTGATAAAAACGCCCCTGTAAAAAAAAATACATTTCATATTTGACCTGACATTGAATACAAAATGCTTATAACTGAGATTGAGATTTTTAATTTATATATATATATAAATTAATTTATATATAAAATACTGTATTTTTTTGAAAAACTCAAATGTTTTATACAAACTGTCACAGACAAAATGTTTTCTTTTTTACCCTGAATACAGTATTTATTGAACTTTTTTTGTTAATCACCTAATGCTAATCTAGTCATGCTAACGTACAAATACAAACAGGCACACAATTCTACTCAGGTTTTTTGTTCTTTTCTCTGCTTCTTGCAGCCACTGAAACACCTAGGATGTACGTTTGTTCATGAGTAAACAACGCTGTTACAAAATAAAGGGCTGCTTATTGTTTATTTTTTTTAAGGCGGAGTTGGGTCCTGTCCCTTCAGTGCTGCTGCTGACTAACACGTTGTGGCTCTTTTCCTCGCGGCAGTGGTTGCAAGACGACTGCTGGAGATGAGAGCGGAGCATTCGTCTCGCGGCCCTCCCACCGCCAGTCGAGCGGAATGGGCCCCGGACAAGGAGCAAGGGGCCCGAGCTGTGCGCCATTTAAACATTTTTAATGAGATTCCTCGCAAACACTCAGGGCTCACCCAGCTAAAGGGGGATTTGTCCTAATTAAGGAGGGCACGCCTGTATCTGATAGCCCATGGTGTCTGCATATCACTTTTTGAATCACTTCTTTTTGAGGAGTTGTGAGCGACTGAGCCGAAAAGGTATAGACCTGAGGTGGCTCTTGCGATGCCAGGCTGACTGTCGGGTGGACGGTGTAGCCCGTGGTCACATTGGCACTAATTTTCCTGGGAGGACTTTGTGCCTAAATGTAAATATGTGATACATCTACATTTATTATGCTCAAAATGTTTAATTCTTTGTGGGATCTTGGATCAAAGCAATTAAGCATATGCATTTTGAGAATCATTTCTGGATGTGTGAACCACCCCCCCCCCCCCCCTCCCCCATTACAACTCTTGAAATTACAACTCAAACCATACAACAAGCAATGAAAACTGAAATATATTTTTTGTGTGATTATAAGGAGGAACTAAACGTCTGCATTTAGTTCATAATATAGACAAATTATCCATGATATAACAAATGTCTCACCTGCTATGATACTGGCAAAGTCTTAACGAGCAAACGTTTCTCTCTGTTCTTTGCTTTTTATTAAATTATGTGTTGCAAATAGTCTATATAATCAACTGAGTGTTGACCTTCATTCTGTTCTTGTAAAGACCTTTTCTTTTCCCAGGGCACTGCTTTCTGAAAGTGCAGCTCCACTTTCTCCCTCTCCGATAATTTATCAAGCAATGCTTCCACAATCATATAAATGTTTATAAAATGGTCTTTTCTTCACTTCCAAACAATATTTCATAGTTGTTGCCAGCAGGCTGTGTCTGTTTGTTTAGTGGTAATTGGCGAGGCAGACAAAGAGGTAGTTAAGTGCTCTTCTCACCCCGTTTAGAATGAGCCGGCGCATCCTGGTGGGTCGAACAGTATTCCCATGTCTGATTTATCCCTAGGTGGACAAACACAATCGAGGGCTGGTTTACTCATTGTTCCAGCGCTATTCGAAATGCTCCAGGAGCAACTCGCGCGCTCAAGGCTCGCTGCCACGCACTCGAAGACAACCTTTGAAAGTCTCCCGCGAACCGGTGCAATCTAATGATTTCACTTACACCTCCCTTATTTAACACTGTCATGGAAAGTAAGGAATCCGCCATTCATAATTTACATGTCATTTGCTGCTCCATATTGTGTGAAATTTAATTACACAGCTCAAATTGTAGCCAGCGCTCATTCGTCTCAGGGAGGGCTCACAATAAGGCATTGATGTGAGCCAGGGGCCCGCAGCCACGGCCCCTTTTTATCACATCACCTTCTGCTGCGGCCATCAAGCCGGCACTGTTGTTCTTTTCACTCCTTTGTGAGAAAAACGAGAGAAGTTGACCCCCATTTTCATTTAAAAAATCTGGGGCATCATATAAAAGATTCCGTCTGAAAAGATTTTATTCAGGGCTTTAATCACAATAGAATATACACATATATATTATACGTATTGTGCAAACCGATTACTCTCCGACCAATTATTTAATATGTTTACGTGACTTGTACCGAGCTACGAGAAACACTGAAAAGCAACGTCCTACAGGTGTTTGGTCTATAATTGTGCACGCTGCTAGTTTGTTCTTTTTCTTTTTTTGTCATTATTACTATGTGCTGGTCTTTGCGGCAAATGCTTTGGTGTGTATGAGTGTGTGTGTGTATGGGGGGGGGGGGGGGGTTGTGGGGGGCTCTTTTACGGTGGACATGGAATCACCAATGGTGTTTCATTCAGCATCGTCGTCCGTTTTCTGAAACTTTTCCTTTAAATCAAACGCGCCGCCTCTCGGTAATTGCAGGCTGCTCGGCCTCCTGCGGTGAGCCTCATACAACTGTAATCCCCCTGACAACTCCGGCTCGGCTCCGACCTGGCAACCTTCCCGTCCGCCAGCAAAAACACCGAGTCTGAATTAAGAGGATGAAGAGGATAATTATTAGATTCAGAAACAGTTTCCCAGCAGAAAAATCTGTCGGCATTCAGGGCCGTGAAAAAGTGTTTACGGGTCCAAGAGCGCCGGGCTCGGCCAATTGGCCGACGCGGTGCACGTCCGACGTCCCCCCTCCTCGTCACATGCCGCGAGATAAATAGATAAATTCAATAAGGGAACATCAGAGGGTGACATGGACTGGTGGAACTGACCTCTCTGATTCAAAGGAGCCATTTTGTTTCACGGCGTGGAATGTTTTTGTTGTCGCTGGGACTTTCTTTATTTTCCCTCAATGGAGTGGAGCAGAATTCCTGCACCCTTCCATCCGTTGAGCTGGTGCACTTTTGATGATCTTTTTATCCTTTTAATTTTATGTTTAGTCTTTTTTTTGTACTTTCATTATTTATTTTTCTCCAAATCAAGCGTAGTGTGAGGCATGCTTAATATTTTCGGCCTGGTGAAGGTTTGTGACACATTTTGCCAGATGTAAACACAGCCTTAATGAATGGAGGTGGTGTAATGTGGGATTGTGAGCTAGTGGGATGGGTTTACCACCATGGGCGAGAGGCTGATATGCCAAACCCACTCCATCCAGGAACGTGATGGGTGTGAAGCTGTGAGGCTCACGAACTCGACTGACACGATTGTCTCTGATTATGAACCTGACCCTCACTGTTGCTTTCTGGAGCAGTTCATTCTACACCCCAACAACACCCCCCCCCCCGCCCCCCGCTCCCCCCCCCCCCCCCCCCCCCTTCCCTTGCACCCCTCTGTGGACCTGCCTGGACCCTCCTAGTCCTACGGCAGATGGTTTTATTGAGAGGCCTGCAGGACTCCTTTAGAACAGTCGGCGGTACCCACTAACCCCTCCTGGTGAACACCTGAATAGAAAGAAGAATCCTCACTTCACTGTGCTGGAGAATCTCAAGTGTTCACAAATGCCGCCGGTTTCCGGCTGACTGATTCCAATGGCTCCAGTGTGCCTTGCTTCCAGAGAGGGCTTTTAATTCCATTATCACCCCAGATGGCAGCAGGGCCAAAACACTGGCGTTTGTGTCTTGTTTGTAACATGAAAGGGGTTGTGCTTTCTGTTTTAATGCCACCACTCACATAGCTGTATTAGAGAGAGCGAGAGAGAGAGAGAGAGAGAGTGAGAGAGAGATAGAAAGAAAGAGAGAGAGAGGGAGAGGGAGAAAGAGAGAGAAGGATTCACAGTGGGTAAAGTGATACACATGACATCATGGTTAAAATTAGACATTGCAGCATCTGCTCCATCAGATCTGCTTGACTTCTGTAGTCCCTTAAGTGAAATCACCTCTGACAGCCTCTGGTTACCTTCAGAAAGTCTCTGCACCTTATATGTGAGTTCTTTTTGACTATGGATGCAAGAATCAGAACATGGCGTCACAGTCCACAACAACCTTATAGTGCCCTTCTGAGATGTTTTACATTAAAGGGATAGTTCGGAATTTTGGACATAATGTCGCAATTACGACTTAGCCGTGATGTAGTTGATTGATGGAAACCATTTTCAGCTAATTCCATGCTGTCCCTTCTTTTGGACATACACACGTTGCTAATGCTAGCGCAACTCTATGGTAACCAGTAACATCCACTACCAAACGCACTTAAACACTCCACAGTGCACCCAAAGCAAATAAAATACGGCGGTGGAGCGAACGTGGCCATTGCAACTTGTTGCTCTTCTTTGTTGTTGTAGTCGACCAGTGCCGGCACTACATTCGTAGGTAACGTAAAGTATCACTCCGCCACCGTACTTCCACCGAGAATATAGGTCAGCACAAAGTAAAGGATTCAACGATAGTTTGACTTCAAAAATTATGGTATAAACACTCAAAATAACCCAGATAGACTCGTCGTATTTTATTGCTGATGTAAAGGGCAAGTACAGACAAGACCACGTCCAGTCGTCCACTTAAATAAATGGAGATTAGGGATGCAGCGATGCATTGAGAATAAAAAGGAAATGTAACTTTAACCAAAACATTTATAAGGGATGTGAACAAAGGAAGTTGGAACCATAAACGTTTTGAAAAAATCCTAAATTAAAAAGCTTTTTTTTCATATTGATGCACAGAAAATGCATTCATAACAAACTATAATCTACAGTTGTTGTCATAAGTGTGGAAACAAATACTAACGTTAGGCTACTAAATACAAAACGTCTTTGAAATTCAATTAAATGAATCGCGTTTGTTAACCAACTTGCACAAATTGTCCCAGCCCCATGCACACAGCGGAGCGTTTTGGATATGAACTGGAAGTCGTGGAGGCTTGATTGCCAGGTGACCAAATCCAAACAAATTTGTGGCTTTGAACTTGCTGCTAACGTAGAGTTAGTTTGCTTAGGTGAGGTTAGCTAAATTTGCTAACTTTGCTAGTAAATTAGTCAACTCATTTCCACGCAATAATGAGTATGAGACAAACGATTTCTCACTTCAAAACGCAACTCATGGCATGAGGCCAAACTCGTTTCATTTGTGTTTCAACTATTTGTCTTACTACTTTGTTTTTGACTAGTATTACCGTCCTGATGAGTCCGCTTCATCCATGGCTCCAACATGCTTCCTCTTCAAGTGTTCGTTCATCACTGTCGTGCTCCCACGCCATGCGAGGTCGTGCATTTTGCAGCTAACAGCCTTATTTGAAGACTTAAATGTAAAGTGCTCCCATACTTTTGATGACTTTGGTTGTACACTATTCTCCGTTGTAAAATTAGAATAGCTTGCTGTGGCCTCCGCCTCTGTGGCCAATATGTTCTTTTAAAGGGTAAGTAAAGCCTAAAACCACTTTTTTTAGCTGATTACTGATATATTTGGACATATCCATGTGCTAGAGATTGATCCTGTTGCAAATCGCAACATTTCATCGCAATGTTTAGCATTTTATAGGAAGAGTAGTGTATTTTGGCTAACTAGTGCCATGGTGGTGAAACATAGGCTATTGCAGTTGTAATTTACTATTGGCTGTTGCACAGTATATGTGACGTGGCAGTACATGTGATGTCACACCAACTGGTGCATCTGGCTACGCCCTTCCACCTTACACTATAAATATGTTTTGTTTATTTTTTTCAAATCCAGCAAGTGGAGAGGAGCAATTGTGTTTGCGACAGGCTATTCATAGAGAGAGGATGGCATAGGTGTCCACCCATACAGTTTGCCCGTATGATATACGTTTTTTCCAACTTTTTGAAGGCAAACGGGCGTATAAGGTTATGTGCCGGGAAATCTAGTCTAATACATTTCTTTTCTTTTTTTTCAAACATTTCTCCATCAACCTGCCCAGGGACTACAGATGAAAATTAGCCCCAATGGCTAAATCTGGCACATTTACGTTTATTAATGTGCATTGTCCCTTTCTTAAATAAATAAACCTAAACCTATTATTAATTTAATCGCAGCAATCAAATTTTCTTTCTCCCTCTCGGCTATTCTCCCGCTTTGTGAGGCCATGGGAAAAACAAGTAGCAGGACTGATCTAAAAATGACACAGTAGCCCACAAGATACCTACGTTAGTTAACTTAGCTAACAGTTAAACGGTCTTCTTGAGGTTTTAATGTGGCTATATGACTCAATTTAGTGAAGTTACTACGAGTTTCATTGTATATTAATTCATGGCTAACTTAGCAGTCTTTAATAACTGTTACTAGAAAATTATCCAAATTAAGATGAGAGCTAAGTTTATGACTAGGCGTATATGTAGCCTACATTCTCCAGTTCTCTGCCTCTGCCAAGAGCAAGCGACTCGAACAAAACACATTATGACTGTGAATGAGCATACATGTGGAAAAAAGGGCGTAGCTTGCTAAGTCGAGCCCAACCCTTTCATGGGTATCTTTCCCACCCCCAATTTTGGCATTTTTTGAACCGCAAACGGAGGCGTGGTTACTCTGAAACAGCCCATTTAGTTACCCTTTAACTACTGTAAATGAAGTGACGTCACTGACGTAGCTCCGTGAGCCCCATAACAAAGACCCAACTAATCGATAATGAAATTCGTTGCAACTATTTTCACTATCGAATTTTATCGTTTTTATCAAATAGTTGTTGCAGCCCTAGTAAAATAATTAGCTCCCATGGAAAAAGCAAAAAATAATCAAATCAAGACAAATCAATAACATCCACAAGTGAAAAAGGATAATTCAAGGGAGCTCGAAGGCCTTGGGGAGTTTGACAAAGTGGTCCATGTGACGGCTCTTTTACCTTGATACCCCATAAACCCTACAGGTGGCTTAGTCTACCAAGTACTCACAGAGAGCTGGCTAAATATATGCCTGGGAGGGACAGCCATACATTGGAAAGCAGTAGCCTACTCTGTGCTGGAGGGGGAAATGTATGAATCACAGTCTACCAGAGAGGGACAGACAAACAGACTACAATTCTTTGATGAAGCAACAGCGTAAAGAACAACCTCATGGTACAAAACTTCTAGGATGTTCCATCTATTTCTCCTCAATTGTCTTTTTGATGTAGGAATTGTGGTTTTGCGCAAAAGAGGGCAAAGCTCTGTTCATTAACCTCCTTACTGGAAGTGGTGTTTGCTTACACTTAAGTAGGAATTACCATGAGAGGGAGTAATAAAGCTAATTAAGAGATGCTTTGGATAACGAGCCCTCCTTTGTAGTCAGTAACTGTTGGGCGTTTAAGAGGATTTTAAGTGCAAAAGAGTTCTGTAAATAATCTGATCAACAGTCTGCCATGACTTGTGGAATCTTGCACAACATTCTGGCATTCATTGGAGGGAAGATGCCTCACCGGAGGTGAATTTTGCCTTTGATTTGGCTGATGGAGGATCTTTGAGATGGTCGAGGTCCTCTGCTGTTTTTGGGGTGTTGAGGGAGATGATTGATTGAGTGATTGCAAGTGAACCCTGCATTTCCTGCCTAGTTCTAGATGTCTCACATCTGGCTGAGAAACCTATGTCCAGCTGTAGGCCTACATTTTGTGAGGCGGACTGAAAGTCCACTGATGTGTCTGTACAGAGAGTGCCTGAAAACTGCTTCATCTCAAGACAACTGAAATGACGGACTGTAGCGTATTTTTAGCATGTGTTTCTGTATGTGTATGTGTGTGTGCGTGCATATGTGTGCGTGTATACGTGTATGATTGTGTGTTCATGTGGGTGGGCAATGGTCATCTCCTGTTTTTGACCTGTAAACAAGCTTCTTTTTTTTAAACTCTTCCTAAGTATTTCCAAATATGTTTTTATGCTGTACAACCCATGTATCCTGAATATCTCCACTTAGATTCAGTGATATAAAACACTGCATCTGTGTACCCTTGGTTTGTCTGATGCTAAAAGATTTTAACATGTGCAGAAACAATCATTTGGATGTAGTAACTTAGGATGCTTTAATTAACTAAGTTTTAAGTGATAAGTTTGGCTTGTTCCAAAGCCATAAAAGACAGGAAATTCAAATGAACATCAACAAGCCAAACTTCAGCTCTCTACACTCTATCAGGGATTTTTTATATATATCTGACTGCTATACAGTTCTGTAGCTATGTTGCTATGTATTCATCACTGGCCAAATTGGTTCAAACCTTCTCTCAAAGACCTTAATTCATACTCTTAGAGTATGTGCTGCCACCCATGATAGTGACCTAACTTTAGAGTTTATGTGACGGTCGATCCTGCATTGATGGTAGGCTACATGTTATCTCCTGCTAGGCCTTTACTTTACCATCAGTTCATATGCCAGTACTGACAATACAAAATCTTTTTTTTCCTTGAATCCTTGACTGAACATCTGCTAATAAAACTTAGATTTGAATAATTTTTTTTTAGCTTTTTCTGGATCACTTTGACTTTGTATGCCACTTTAAATGGCATTCACAACTTCATGGGCATGGATTTATGCTAATCGCAAAATAATGTGAACACGCTTGTCATTTACGGTCAGTTGGAATTCATGAACATACACACGGAATACGAACAAATCTGCCTTTCCCACATGGTTTGATGAATCCAGCGTAAAGTTTTCGTACCGACTTGTTTCGTACATAAATGTACGCGTATATTTAGGAACAATTCATGAATGAGGCCCAATATCTCAAAAACGATTCACTGCACATCCATAGTTTAAAGCTCAAATTAAAGAGGCTGTACCATTCAGACATTTGCAACAGAATAAATTTATGTCAGAATCGTCACATGCAGTATGTAGACTACATAATACGCATAAAAATATGTAGCCATAAAAATATGTTTTTATATATGTAAATATACGTTAAAAAGTATGTGTGTTTTCGCAAGTGGTGACACAATAATCTTGCGTCGGAATTTTGGGGGGTTTAATAAAAAACAATAATTTAGAATTTCAGAGAAATATGAATCCTACAATTGGGAAGTAGACGACTAGGCCTACCACTAGGGGGCCATTATGGATAGGGATAAAGAAGGATTTGTTTGAAACATTTTGCACTTAGAAACACATCGTACTTGCTCATTTTGCACTTAGAAACACATTGTAACCTTACTCCCAAAGTGTGCAGACCTGGATAGCAGATGAATCACATAGGCTATAAGTATGAAACTCTATGTTCGGGTTATAAGTTGCTAGCTAAAATGGGCTATGTTCCAGATCATTTCAGTTAGCATTAGTTACTATGTTTTCTAGCTAGCAGTCGCAAACTCGGATAACCAGCATTACACAATGCTATCTCCAGTTTATGTTAAGTATTGCTTTTTAGCTGATAAACCATAGCTATATTTGCGAGCATATAATTGAGCTAACGTATGTTGGCTAAATATGTCACCATGAGTTATTTTAAAACTCTCACTCTTCAACTGTGTTGTGTTGGTAGGATTTGGTCCAACGTTACGTCTGTGGCAAAACTATATTCAGCGAAATAACTGGCTATTTTATAGATTAACTAATGTAACATTAGCATTAATTGTCCTGCATTGCTTCAGGTAATGTTAATGTGAAACATCCTGCCTTGCCTAATCTATCAGAGCGGTTATGTCCAGACCCTATGGTCAAGACTCGTGTGAACGGGGAAAACCACGAGGCTAACGTTGTCATAAAATTTCTTCTTACCGTGAAAAATCAGACTTGTTTACATTTCTGGACAGATGTTATGTCAGTCTGTTACCATGTCGGCACTTTCACCACAAGTCAGCAATTATATCAAGAGATATCCTCTTTGGAAACCAAAAAAAAAAGAAAAGGGCTTAATGTTATGCTGTTACTCTGGGCTAAAAAAATAGTTGGCTACACGTAGCCTAAGACTACGATAACTTTGGGACTAAACGGGCAACTTTTTAGTTCATAAAACTGAAAAGTAGGCTAACTTAGATATCTACAAGTGGCTTAGAAGTTGGTGCTGTTCGGTCAGAGTTGTGTGGAACTGCTAGTCACTACATGGCAAAATATCTTTTAAGCAAACTATCCACCTTGCTCTCTCAAATTGATTTGCCCAGACTTGTGATTCAGAAAAATGTTAAACAATACCGTAAAGTTTTCTGTGCTGTGGCAGTTTAATGAGCGTGTCAGAGACAGAGCGAGTAAAATTCGGGACTTGGGAGAAATCTCGCATTGCATGAGACTGTCGTTCAATGGCAGTTCAAACTCTCAATTAGCCTTGTCTTGCTACCGAATTTATGCCCCAATGTTAAGTCAATGGATAAGTAATTTCCAGTATCATAGAATTATAAAGGTTTATTTAAAAAACTGTACAATAAACAGAAATGTGAACCATCAAAAGCATTAGTCCATGTCATGCCCGACATATCGCTATGTCTACTTTAGCGATTAGAGTTGTAGAATTTGAGTTAGGTTGTTGGAAAAAAACGTTTTAATCTTAATGCTCATTTTTAAAAGTACTTAACTATATGAAAACGGCTGAACAATTCTTTCCCATATTTGTTTTTTCACAAGATATTGATGAGATTAGTTGATCTGCCAAGTGGCTTGGTAATTAGTGCTAAAACAGCTGAGATATTGACGGGGGAAATTTGGGTTTTAACATGTAAGTTGCAACCAAAACCAAACTTAGGGGGACGCTACTGCATACCCATAATAAGGTAGTTTGATGGTAGCAATGACCAACGGATGGCCAGACTGGTTAAAGCCAGAAACAATGAATGGAAGAGCCCAGCATGCCTGCCAGGGTGAAGGGGTTACTATAGGCAACACCTTTTCAGTGGCCTCGCCTGAAGTCACCAGTATGGTGGTCTTTGTCCCCTTGAGTGCTCTCCTCTTGGCACAAGGTTTCTTTTGGTGGAGACCAGGACCTTGTGATGGATTACCCCCAATCCCACCCGCCCCCTTCACCCTGCCTGATCCATGGCTCTTCCACATCACTGGCACAAAAAAGTGCAAACCAATTTTACAGCTGCTTCTGTCAGAAAAGAGTCTCACTTCTCCACCCCCCCCCCCCCCCCCCCCACCCCCTTTCTGCCTTCCTCCACACCCTCTCCCACCTCAAAACACATGCACACACACACACACACACACACACACAGTCATCCTCTTACCTTTTTGTCTAAACAGCTGGAAATACCTGCTGGTCCATTACTCTGTGTCTTACGGTAGCCTGTGTAGTTAGAGTTCGGTAGAGAAGCTGTCCATGTTATGAAAACATCTCACCGCAACACAGGGCAGCTCATTTGTGTCCATCTAATGTCACCCCCCCCCCCCCCCCCCCCCCCCCCCACACACACACGAACACAAACACACACACAAACTTTCCATTGTTAAACATAGGAGCTTCCCACTCAAGCTTTTAGTCATCGAAGTCCTGACTCAGAGAACTCCCACCATCTTTCTGATGGATCAGCTCTTACTTGATCTGACACGGTAACCTCTGGACGACCTTTCAGCTGCAAAACGTGAAACGTTTAAACTGAGCATGAACCTGGTTCCAAGTATTTAGAGATGTCTTGTCAGGGTAAGGCACCAATATTACCATGTCACTCCTGGGTTCGCCTCCTAGGTTGAGGTAAGCACATAAATAAACCATTCACTAAAGGCAGGGAATGTATTATTATTGGCTAAAGGTCTGAAGAGAATGAAAGCCTAGGTATTTGTTCCTGTGTTGAGCGAGGGCGAAAGCTCTACTATTGTGCTCTTTCTCCGATGATGGTGCTGTTGTGGTTAAATTAGCATCTACACCAATGTCTATGAAGCCTGTGATCTCACAGCAGGGCATAACTCTGACCTCGGGTTAGGAAGGGGGTGGGGACTGGGGAGGAGGGTGTTCTGGTACCAAGGAGGACACACATGGGACTGCCCGACATGACAACCTAGTGGACAGACATAGTTCCACTGTTTAGGTCAGCTTCCTGCTGTTCCTCTGTCATTACACCTCAGTGACCTCTTACTGACTAGATCGCCATTGTCTAAAGCAGCTTCATGGCCCTCTGAAGGTCTAGTAAATCTTTGTTTCTGCTCATTTTCCAGCCAATTAACTCAGGGCTTTCTTCTCTGGGCTATAACTATTCTGTAGCTGAGATTGTGACACTTTGCCTGGCCCTGCAAGTTCAGTACTATCAGAAGATCTCAGCATGGCAGAGTCTTTTTCAGTCTAAAGGAAAAATATTTAATGATTATTCACTTTGCTCTTGGCTCTGCTAGCTGGTCTTAGTGCTTAAACACACTAGTCATAATGGGAATGTGTAATGTTTTGTGTGTGCTCTTTCAGCTTTTTTTTTTGAGCTTTCCCCTCTATTTTTAGTCCTTTTGCCCTGTCGCTAAAATTAATGTGGACAAACTATAACAACACCATAGTTTGAGAGACAAAATTAAGAGGACTGCTTCACCTGCCAGATCTCTGCTGGATGTGACAGAATTACCACAAAAGCTTTGAAACGTGAATTATGAGGGAACACAACACAGTGCAACACAATAGCAGTGGTTCCCAAACTCGGTCCTCTGGGACCACTGTGTATGCTGGTTTTCGTTCCAACCACAATTGCAATCCCGGAATTTTAACATGATGTTAATTGTTCTTAATTAGGTGTTTGTCATATTTAGAGGGATTATTTACCCTCTTAAGCCACATTATGTTAGCAATAGCTATTCATGTCATGAATAATAAAAGTACAATATTCTCATTGTGCTATTGCAAATAATTACAAAAAGGGGCAAAAAAAAAAAAAAAAATTTTAACTGACCAAATTTATTTTATTTTATTAAATAAAATTAAAGACTGAGGTGAATCAATTGGCTCCTAATTGGTGAAATTGTGGATATATGGCCACTAAAACTAACCATTTGATAAATAATGAAAAAAAGACAAAGAAAATGATAACGAGCCAAACTTGCAGTGTTAATACATTTAAGAAAAACTTGATGAGGGAACTTAAAAACTCACATTTTCAACTACCTAATTAGGAGCCAATTGATTCACCCCAGTCTTTAATTTGATCGGTTTAAATAAAACAAAACAAAACAGCCCAATACGCACAGTAGGAACATGGGAATTTTTATTCTGCATGGCATGCATAGCTATTTCTGACATGATGTGGCTTAAGAGGGTAAATAATCCCTCTAAACATGAAAAGCACCTAATTAAGAAAAATGAACAGCTTGTTAGGATTTTGGGATTGCAATTGTGGTTGGAACGAAAACCAGCATACACAGTGGTCCCAGAGGGCCGAGTTTGGGAACCATTGCCTTATAGGATTATAAACAAGACTTTGCTTCAGCAGACATGGTGACAAATACCTCTGCAAAAGCATTATGATGACCATCCTTAAAGTAAACATAAATTCCCCCATTTTAGGAGTAGTTGCTGCATTTCCTTTGTAATTTTCAACGGATAAAATCTAATTTTTTTTTAAATGCGTACAGGGCCATCATTCAAACAAGGAATTTAAATGCATTCACGGCCACATTAAGGGCATAAACGGCGGGGGGAAAAGTGCAGAAAGACGTAATCATCCTCCAGGAACATTGTCATAGTACATGGGGCTGTAGCATCTCAGGCCAGTCTATTCAATGTGAAGGCAGCACTTACACATATTTTCCCTCTGCGCCTCGTGCTGTCTGCAGGCCTCTCTCAGGCCCTAGGCGAAGCTCGCCGTGTTAAATATTTAGCACGGGCTGTCCAACGAGGGCCTGCTTGCCCCCGCCGCACACCGCCCAGCGCTCAGAGTCTGCTCAGACGCTGGGGTCAAAAAAAGGCAAAGTAAATGCAACAGTAACAACGGTCCCTAACCTCTTCTCCCCTACAGCACGTACCAAAGCATCATGGGAAGTTAAAAGCTAATAATAATAATAATTCATGGAAATAAACTTCACAGATATTGCATATATATATATATATATACAGTCATGGACGAAAGTGTTGGCACCCCCCTGTAAAGATGATCAAAAAGGGTTATAAAAAATTTACCGTTTGGTGAATTAGCTTAATCTCACACTGAAAAAACAAGAAGAATCCAACCTTTAATTGACGTTAATTTATTATGAGAAAAAAAAATCCCACATCAAGAAATAATGATTTTTAACAAAACCACGTTGGCCACAATTATTGGCACCCCTGCATTTATATATAGAATAAAGTAATAATTTTTAATATTTGGTCACATATCCTTTCCATGCCATGACTTCCTGATGTCTGTGACCCAACAACATCAAAAGACTCTTGATATCTTATTTTCTGGTACTCTTACAAGCGATGCTATAACATCTCTGCATTTGAATGGATCTCTATGGGAATTGGGGGGTGGGTCTAGATTTAGCTGTAAATTACACTGGAACAGTATGGAACACATGGTTGGCTAAATGGCTGTAAGTCATCAAGGGTCTGACGTATCAAACAAGCTTTAATCCATCACTCTGTTGCCAGATATGCAGTAGATATGGATGAATAACTTGAAGGGTTTCTTCTCCTGACTTATTTTTCCATAGAGTTCAATAGGAAAATTTGTCAGGAGAAACAACCCTTAAAGTGATCCATCCATATCTACTGCATATCTGGCAGCAGAGTGATTGTTTAAGGCTTGTTTGATACCTCAGACCCTTGTTGACTTACAGCCATTTTACCAACCATGTATTCCATACTGTTCCAGTATAATTTACAGCTAAATCTAGTCCCACCCCCCAATTCCCATAGAGATCCATTCAAATGCAGAGATGTTATAGTATCGCTTGTAAGAGTACCAGAAAATAAGATATCAAGAGTCTTTTGATGTTGTTGGGTCACAGACATCAGGAAGTCATGGCATGCAAAGGATATGTGACCAAATATTAAAAATTATTACTTTATTCTATATATAAATGCAGGGGTGCCAATAATTGTGGCCAACGTGGTTTTGTTAAAAATAATTATTTCTTGATGTGGGATTTTTTTTTCTCATAATAAATTAACGTCAATTAAAGGTTGGATTCTTCTTGTTTTTTCAGTGTGAGATTAAGCTAATTCACCAAACGGTGAATTTTTTATAACCCTTTTTGCTCATCTTTACAGGGGGTGCCAACACTTTCGTCCATGACTGTATATATAGAGAGAGAGAGAGAGAGAGAGAGAACACACAGTTAATGACAGATTTTCTTTCCTTGGACATGTGCTGTTTTGCAGATGTGACAGTTTGCAAAAGGAGACTGCCTGGGGCCCACAATAAATTTACATCATTTGCACCATGAAAGTTTAAAACTGATTCCTTAAAGACATTGTGGCGCTCTTCTATTTAGAGATAATTTAATTGCGACTCATCACATTTCCTGCTGAAACACATTTTATTTGATGGAATAATTGTGTGTTTAATTAAATTTCTGCTGGTATGAGACGGTTTGAGAGAAGCTATATATTTGCCAAATCCTTTGTCGTTCCCCTATTTTCTGCCTTGCCTGTCAGTTAAATTATCCGTCAAGCATAAAAGATGTACGCTGTGCCGCCATGTATTTCAAAGGTTACTCTCGTTCAGCACAAGCACACGGGTGACACAAATCGCAAGTGACCTTTTCCAATAGAAATAGCCAATAGGAAGGGTTCCTTGTTTCTGCATCAGCCAGAAATGAGATCAGGCAAGATATTTCTCTGTCCTTACCTCCTGTATTAATCAGTGAATGTGCATGTGAAAGGCCCATGTACTCTGCTCTTCACTGTAAAGGAGGACAAAGATACAAACAGTGTCGTCACACGCTACAAGACTCATTATAAACATTCTCTGCCCTGGACCACATACCCCAGGAAATGTACATACAATACCAGCTATTTAATGAAGACATTGATTATTTTTTGCACCGAAAATGACAAAAACACAAAGTCATGCAATAAATTGTAACTTGCTTCTGATTTCTCTCTCTCTCCGCGTGTCCAGTCCCACGGATAGAGTGCGTTTACATCCCTTTGAACAGAGCAGCTACTGTTAAAATGCACATTTTTAAATAAGGTTAATTTCACATATTGCTAACCATATCATACATTGTGATCACAGTGATCTCCCTGACTTCACATACTAGTTTTGTTGTCTCTACTCTACCTCTTCCCAGGTAGATGCAGTTCATTATTTCAAAGTAATTTGTAACCATCCGCTGTTTCGCTTTTTAAAACTTCAATAAAGGAGTACGGAGCTCAATGACCCTGCCATGTAGCTGCGCCATTGCATGCACTTAGGAAATGCTGTAAAGGGGAAGATATACTTTAATTCAGTTTTGATCGCTAGAATTACTGGCAGCATTTATTGAACCTTGTGGCATTCAATAATAGCATTCCGCTTTCTTGGGTGGGTTTGGGGAAGTCTGTTTTAAAATTAACCTTTCAAATGGCTACGGCCATTCTGTTTAGAATAACGGTAATACATGTTCAGAAACATTACCTGTTTATATTGGAACACACAAAGGCATTATTGCAGTCTACCAAAAAACTTGTCATTGTCCTTGAAATACTAGAAATGGTCTCTAAAGCAATGTGCGAGGTAACCGTATGCTGTCATGGGATTGTGTTTTTTTTTCCCATTGGCAAGGAGTAGGATTGCATTTTCTCTAAGTCTAACATTCACCTGGACTTTAAACATTTAATTTTAACAAATTGTGGTTTGGTGGGTTTTGTCACCCATGAAAAAACTAACTTTATGGAAGCCTCGGTCAGTATTCACACTGAATTGACAGGTGGTATTTTCTATTTCTTTTATTTACTTACAGTGATTGCATCACAGACGTGTTTGCTGGAGATGAGTATGTCCACCAACTGCAGATGTACCAAGATAACCTGTTGTACTATTTTGTACAGCGAGTCCATTGCAGTGCTTTTCCATTCAAATTTCCACCCAGTAAAATATACAATAACTGGGCTCATCAGAATTTAGAGGAGGGCAATTTATATTGGCTATATTTATGCGAAAAGTAATGAGTTTCCATGTAGAACACAGTACAGTCGTGCTAATTACTGCAAGAAGAAAAAAATTATAGGATCCACAGAAATTAGAAATATATATATTTTTTTATTTCTCTCTCTCATACTCAAACCTGACTTAAATCAAACTCCATTCCTCATCTCTTCTATATGTCATTTTGTCCTCAGCTGTAACTGGGAAGTGCATAGAGAGCCAGATTTTGGGTTCTTGATGAGGGCTTAATCCTAGTTCCTGTTCCTGTTCCTGATGTCCTAGTTCCTTTTTCATTGTGTTGGCCTGTCTATTTCAAAAGATAGATCATTTTAATTGCTGTTTATAATGTTGTAGTTATCATGTTACAGAGTTACCTACAAAGATTTTTATCATCTAAAACATATTTTTAAAGTGCTTTTTTACAACGTTTCCACTTTGGTGACATTTTATGAACTGTTGTATCAAAATAATTTAAAATTATTTGGAAAGAATTCCCTGGAAAAAGTCTTAAAGGTTATATTATTGCCAAGTACTTATACCTTTAGCACTAAGTCATGAGTTGTGGAATGCCTTTGATGGTGTACTTACAGAACAGTTCTTTTCATAATCTGTTTTCAGGAAATAATGATATTTAGGTCACACATTATGTACTGGTAGAAGTTATATAAATGCAGTTAAACATTAAATATTAAGACTTTAAGGTAGAACCATCTTGACTCCAAATTTATACTTACTGTTGATTACTGTGCATTTACTGTTAGGGCTAGTATACCCAATAATGCATGCTCCAGCAATGTCAGTTAAAAATAGTGTCAAAAGCCAATTCAGTAGTAATTTGTTCACAACCACACACACAGTTGTGTATACAGGTAAACAAAAGAGAAGCAAGTGTTTTATAAAATGTTGAGTGTGCATGTGTGTGTATGTATGGAATAAATACGTACATTATAAAATAGCTTTTTCTTTGTACACTTTGGGTAGCTTGCACTTTGTCTCCGCCCATGACACAACGGTCCACAGGTGGAGAGCGGAACAGAGAGAGCCTGTTTGGCGACTGTCCTCATGAGCTCTTTGAGTCCCCCAGCTTGGCCCCCAGCTCCAGGGGGACATGCAATGTTGCCAAGCCCAGGAGAGAGGCCCTGGGTCTTGGACGCTCTCTGTCTGTCTTTCTGGGCGCGGAGTCAACAGCTCCAATGCAGGGCCCGGCACGATGCGGCGACCTCCGTGCGACCGCTCCCCCTCCATCTGCTGCCAGTTGGGCCTCCCATCCCCCCTCTCCCCCTCTCCCCTTGTCCCCTGAGGTTCCCTGTCTCCCTCAGTCCCTGCTCTTGCCCAGCACTCAGCTTCTCCAGCCAACAGACGTCATCATGTTGAGTTTTACCCATTCAGTACAGCCAATGGGGCCTTGAACACTTTATAAGTGGAATGACTAAATATTGCTAATTCTGAAATAATCTTTAGTTGAGCAGACAAAACTGATATCTGATATAAACAGCACTTTCTTAAAGCATCCAGTTGTTGTCTCCAAAGCATTCAGCGACCTTTGGCTGAGCAGGGGCCTTCACTATGCATGTCAACATTGGGCTTTTTTGCAGACCCGAGCCTAAGAGGCTGCTGGATTACCCTCTTTACCTAGACAAATTAATTGTTCTGAATGTGCAACCAGAATGCATCGTACAGATACTGTGGGAAAATTTTGTCTATTATTTCATTACCTCCTGACAGAATGAATCCTATTTTTTAGCGCCACACACGATTCTACATCAAACCTGGGGAAAGCTAGGCTATGTGCAAGCCATGAAATACACTCTGCGAGGTCCCTGCAGTGAGGTGCAATATTTGCTGCATATTTTTTGATCATTCTGGACTGAGGTTGTGTGGCCCTGTGGCACCTTCACATTAGGGCGACCTTTCAGCTGCATTCTGAGGCATTCTGAGCCAATCGTGCCTTATGCCATTCAATAAATTAATGGTGCGTGACCACAAAAAGGAGGACTTACACTGTATTGTCTTACACTGTATTGATTCTTTTTTTTCTCACTGCTGCTTGGATGCACCTCACCTGGTCGAAGCTCAATCAATGGTATTGTTTTTCTCTTTCTTAATTACACTTGAACGATCTGAGAACATGAAAGGTTTGTAGGTTGCGTTAACATTGGCTCGTGGGAAGGGGAGGCCATAGAAGCCCTGTGTGAGGGAAGGACGGTCTACAGCTGGTGAATTCTGAATGAGAATAAGACAGAGCAGAGAAAGGGGTATACTACAGACTGTGGACTGGGAAATCGTCTCAGTTTGATCCAAACAGCCCCACAGGAACCACAAATTTAAGAACACCATTTACTGGATACGTAGTGATTACACTCTTAGGGAGGATATTAATGTTTTTTTTCAGTGTGTTTGTTGTGAAATGCAGCTTACTGCACCAAGTAATTGCAATGCAGCTCACTGCATGTGCATTCCTGTTAATTAGACTTGGAAGAGGGCAGAATGCTCCGTTCACAGATCTGATGTCACCCCGCTCCCCTGTGAGTCTTTATAATGCTTCCGATGCCTGTTTTCACTTTCGTTATCAGCTAGTCAGCGCTCTCAGCATCGGTGACTACCCAGCTGAAGAGTGTTAAGCAAACCGAGGTTGAGTCCAATGTATAGCCAGGTCCAAATCCAGCCATTGAGCCAGCCACTCTCACAGAAGCCTATGATACAGCCCACTGGATTGATCCTCAAGTCACGGCATGTGTCTGTGCTTCTGTGAACACAGGGTGAAGGGCTGTAGGAGGGGAGTAGGAGGGGAGGGGAGAGTAGTGGAGTTGGGGGGGGGGGGGGGGGGGGGGGTGAGCACCTTTAAGGGGTGAGATAAGTGTGGACGTGTGGACAGAAGGGTTTCTCTTCCCCCATTAGCCATTGGGGGCGGCTGGGACTTAAGAGGTCCAGAGGTATTCACAGGCTCCAGCTCCAAATTACAGGCCCTGAAGTAAACTCCAGGAAGGTCATTGTTCCTTAAGTGCCAAGGGCCACAAACCTGATCCATGCTCAGAAATAGCAGCCTCTTAACCTTGTTTAACACTTTCTACATTACCATCGGCGGATTCACGTGAAGGGCACTCATTAAATGTCCTTTTGTCACAAGTGTTGGCACTCGCCGGCTCAGGGAAGATTAGTGCTGGCGTGGAACAAGTTATCACGGTAAACCCCTTGATTTTAATGACTCGGGTATTAGACCAGTCCAGTGCTCTCCAAGCCATGAGAGCGCTAAGGTAATGCAAGGTTTAGCGACATGCTAATAGGTTTTCACCACTTGTCCTTGAGAGCGGGTGCTTGAGCATGAAACGCGATTTGTGTCCACGCACTATGCATAAATAGCTGTGAGGGAAACGAGCCCAGGTTTCATTTTCAACATATTTACCTTTGCAGGAAGAAGACACTATTGGCCATGTTTGTCCGTTTGTTTTTCTTCATTGACTTCCCTATGCGTTTATCTAGCATTCATTACTTTTTGTGAGACTTGATTTTTTTTCTTTCATTTTTTCTATGGATTTATCCTATTTTTCTGTGTATTTATCCCCAGGTAGGTGTGGAACTTCTAACACTGGCCATTTTGCCATCGCACTGTTTACAGTGGTCCCACTCTTGTAGGGTTGAAGTCTGATTCAATGGACCTAAATCTCAGTTTTGCAGGTTAATACAGTTCACCTAGCATTAATATTATGTAATAGTATTACCTAACATTGTTATTTTTAGCTATTAGCTATTACCATGCCAAACGGTATGTAACATGTAAAATTTGCCTATTCTGGTGTTTATCTGACACGGTGCTTTGCAAGTGTTTGCATGATAAATTGTGTGGTTTCATTGTGTGAATATGTGTAATATCTTGGACACAGCTGCAGGACTAATATAGCAGCAGTTTGTCAGAAAGGCTTGTTGGGAAGGAGCAGTGTGGAATTACTGTCCCCAGATCCACTGTGCATCTGCAGGGGCTGTTGTGCTGAGTGTAATTGTGTCTTGTCATATTTAAATACTCCTTAAAAACAAAAATTGTGACAATGTGTCTCTTTTCTCCCACCGTTTGTTGCTTTATTTCCCTCCTTTTGCGCTCTTCTCCCTCTTCATCTCCTTCTCTGTTTATTTGTGTCTTATGATCTCTTTCTTTATCACATTCCCTGACTCTCTCAGCTCTCCCTCCCTCCATACTCTCTTTATCTCTCTTCCCCTTCCATTCCCTTTCTTATTTCTCTTCCTCTCGCTCTCTCGCCTCCACCATCTCTCCCCCTGCACTTTCCCTCTCTTCACCCCCTCTCTCTCTCTCTCTCTCTCTCTCTCTCTCTCTCTCTCTCTCTCTCTATCGCTCCCACTCTGCACCTCACAACCCTATGTTTGCACAGAAGCTTCACTTGCCTCCAGACTTGTCAGACACAGTGAGCCATTTGAGCAAACCGGATCTGGCAGAATCCGGCAAGCCGCCGAGGCCAGGGCAGCAGCGCGGCAGCCGCGGGCAACGAGCACCTGGACTCGTAGCGCACCCCATCTTTAACCATTTCACTCGCAATCTGCATGACCTTCTAATTAGGGCCAGACATGCGCACTCTCCTTGTCCTTGGCCTGACATCTAGTATCGCTATTGTTTGCCCTCGGGTTTGCCTCCGGGAAAAAGTGTTTGTTGTTTTTTCTAAACCAAAACAAACAAAAGAAGCTGGCTACCGCTTTGCTCCTTTCGCATCTTAAAATATGAAATTTTTCCGTCTGCGACAAACATTTCACAAAATCCCCTGTGAACCTGCTAGTTCCTGTAACATTTCCGAGGCGGAAAGCTTGCCAACCTTTTTGTGTGTGTTTGTGTTCTGAGGGCCTGTTAAAATTTTACCATTTTTCAAAGTCACCCTGGTCTTGGGACTATGACCTGTATAGTTTGTCATATAGGATCTATTCTTTTGGTTTCAAACGTGTTTTCTTGGCTTGTAATTTGGGGTTTTGTATTTTCAGCTCCTTCTTTTTTACAGTTTTTCTCAATTGTTTACACACAAAAACTAGAACTTATGACACAATGACCACAACCTGTAACTCATGTGCCAACTCCCTAAACCAATTCTGCTGAACTATAAACACATTTCCTGCTGTAGACCCAGATTTCAATTCTAAACCACACTTTCTTCAAAACACTACACACAATTATCTGCTTTAGACCCAGATTTAAATTCTAAACCACACTTTCTTCAAAACACTACACACAATTATCTGCTTTAGACCCAGATTTAAATTATAAACCACACTTTCTTCAAAACACTACACACAATACTCTCTATTTTGCACACTCTTCATCAATGCCAAATCTCCTTGTGTTCAGACAGAACACACTGCCATTCAAATGGCAAAACTTCCATTTCCAAGGCCGTTGTGTAATTTCCAATCAAAGCTTGAGCAATATAAGGGCCACAGGTGAGCTCCTGGTTTGGAGAACAATGGATGGCAACATTGAAGTGAGAGGTGATCAGAGAGGCAGAGGAGTGAGAGTAAGAGGAGGATGAGGAGGAGGAAGAGGAGGACGAGGAGGAGGAAGAGGAGGACGAGGAGGAGGCATGTGGCGATATAGCTCCTGAGGCATTTCAGGGCTGGATTCGCCATACTAGGCGATACTTCCCCCGCTGCTTGGCCAGAGAGAACATAGCCTGTGATGTCGATGAGGTCCTATGGCCAGACAGGAACCGAAGACAGGATGCAGCCTAGTTTTTTTGTCCTTTTTTATTTTACATTTTTCTTTCTTTTTTTGTTGACTGTACTGGCCTATTTTCTATTGTTTGATCTGTGCAAATAATTTACACATCCAGTTGTGTTTGCTGTGATGTATAGGCTACAGCACTTTTGGAAAAAATAAAGAAATATTTTTGTTGTTACTGTATATTTGTGTATTGTTTTATATTTGAGTAAAAACATTATACAGTAATATTTTACAACAGGAGTAAGCGTACAGTAACACTGAACATGAAAAGGCATAATGCTCCTGATAAGGCCTTCATACTGGTGTTTTCCCATTCATAGTAGTGTTTTCCATTCAGCACATCAGTGTTCAATTGGTTCTTAGAAATGTCAACTCATATGATGGTCTGTGTGTGTCATTTGAACACAAACTACCATTTTGAGGAGACATAACATTGTTTTGAAGGCAAAGTAGCATTTTGCAGGAGATATGTAGGGTTTTGCATTTTGTGTGTGTGGTTTTTGGATTTGTGAAGATTAGTTTTGAGAAAATGAGGTATGCTTTCAAAAACTGTGTGTAAGCAATTGAGATAAACTGTAAGCATTGTATGTAATATTGGGTTAGTGTTTTGTAAATAAGTCTGGAGTCAAATGGAATGTCTGCCAAGTATGTACATGTTAAAATGTACATACTTGGCAGCTAGTGGGAGAGTAGGGCCTTCTCAAATGTGACATTATGAGAGGTTAAAGAAATCAGTTTTAAACAGGAGTGCAGTATGTATGAATATAGTAGCTGCTCTCTCCTATAGACAGCCAAAGACACTCTCTGCAGCCCCTGAACACTTGAGCAGGTCCTTTGACTTGTGCCAAAAGTCAAAGAACGTTCAAAAAATCATCCTACTGATGGAAAACACGTAAATAATGTAATTCTGACAAGCACATTCATAGGAGATTATATTTATAATGGTATTTGGTGGTTTAGTTATTCTGATCATAATTTTTCTCACTGCTCTGTGTTCATAACAAACAAAAATACGAATGTGCCGCATTTTGTGAGGGGTAAAGGTGTACCAAATCTGTACCTGACGCATTTTCATGCATGGTGACCCAGTACACATCCCACTGTGTCTCTTTGTGTCCTTGAAATGCTGGGATGTAGAAGAACCTCTTTGTCATGTCCTGTCTCTGGCGGTTACCCCTTGGGCTGACTGCTTTGTGTGTATCTCCCCCCAGCCTAACACGTCAGACCAAGTTGCTTCACTGAAGGGGTCTGGGTTACCTGTGGTGTGCTCCAGGATTTCCGCTACCCCACCCACCAACCACATAAATCCACTAACGATATAAAGGCCATTTGTGTGGCCAGAGTTGTGTTCAGAGATGTTATAGCTGTCCATCAAACAGTGGCACAATAAACTACAACAAACAGTGGGATGCAGCCACGGTTTTATCATCCATTTTGTCAGCAAGCACTTGAATGGCAGTGCTCCGTTAGCTCTCATCAGTTGTTGGTAAATGTGTAATGGATTAAAACATTATCTGCTGTAGTACACAGTCTTTGCTGTACGCGTATCAATATTTGAATAATGAAAGTAGATACCGTACAACTGCAGGTAATATTTCCCCCTCAAATAAACACAAGCCTTTTATTGATGTTGCAGTTTGGCAGGAGCTTCCTAAAAAAGGTAGTAAACGCTAAATGCTTTATGGTTTATCATTAAGCCAGTTAGCCAACATTGGGGAAGTTTGCACTTGTTACTCCCAAGTTAAAAACAACTTTATATGAATGCATATGTTGCTATAAGCCATATCTTGACATTAATTTCTTACAAATGTATCTAATGGAGTGTCATCTGAATCATACCATTGTTCAGAGGAAATTTGACAAGGACAGACATTATAGTAGGTGAAGGACAGTCTTTATAGGCCTACTGTATCTAGTCAAGACATGGGGCATCTAAGGTACAGAACAATATGACTTATGACTCATATTTCCACCATTAATTTAGAGTGACACTTGAACAGTAGCCACCTTTGAATAAACAATGCATGGATAATGAGGATTTCAAAATTAGCGCTACAGTGATTATTGTAAGCAATGTAGTATTACACACTATATTTTACACAGACTTGAAATTCAGTGCTCACAATTGCATTTACTGTACGCCACACACCGGATGAACATCAGATCGTAACTGCATTTTATTAACCTTACTGTAAAACATAATATTGTCTTTTGTTGTTCTCTGGTGTTATTTTTCAGAGTAAAATGCAGTCAGTGTATAGGTGCTGTGTCAGATTACAGTTTGTGAAAACCTGGATGAGACCTGGTAAGAAATTGTTATAAAATGGCGGAAAGCCAGGCTTAACAACTTATGCTCGCAAAGCTCCAGTTCAAGGTGCCACAGATCTTGCATGATTGCCTGAAATGTTATTTTTCTAGTAGTAACAGTGAAGGTGTGTGTGGCATAACTGTCAGATCTATTGCTGCAAGTGGTACTTACATCTAACCTCGTTCCCTTTCCGTTTTAGGAGGGGAAATTGTGCTCTGACACATTTCTCAAAGAGGTCCTCAGCTCATCAGTCCTCAGCGACTGATATGTTCTTTCTCCATAGCGTTATGCGAGCAATCAACACTACAAAAATTCTAAGAAGATAGGGTATGATTCACACAAAGGTAGCCTCGCCCTGTCAGGGCAAGAGCAGCCACAACTACCAATGTAGCTAGCTGAACAGCTGTCCCTACGCAAAGTTATTTTTTTTACACACAAACAGAAATGTAATGGGGAAATGGCTGCAGTACAAACAACTGACTAAAAGGATTAGCAGTCTGACCAAGTCCTGAAAAGTCCTCTGGTCTGATCTCATGCTGATATAGACAGGAGCAAGTTAACAGTTAGCAATGGCACCTGTGCTCAAAGTCACATACACCATCAGCCACATCAGACTGTGGTAGTGTTTGCCGAATGATCTCATTTTTATCTGAAGCGAAGTATGATGTAATCTTTCCTCTCATATCACGGATCCCTGTCTATTCATGTTGTCATGGGGTGAAGATTAAAATACAGAAAGCTGTGTCTATACACATAGTCGATCGTGATAATGAAAAGGATGCATTAATAACATTGACTGTGGAATATTATTTTAATGGTCTATAATGCTGATTGAATCCATTTTTCTATTCTAAGCTTTTTTGTGGAATCAATTTTTATTAGAATATATAGAATTTTACTTTAGCAAAATGAAAGATATTTTTATGCATCAAATAGGTACTGCATTATCAGAGTCAGAGTGTTTGTTGTAATATTACTTTCATTGCAAAATATGTACACACTACAAAGCACATTATTTTACAAGTAACTGCTGAAGATGCAGTTTTGTGGTTTCTGTACGTTTGTGGTATCGTGTATGCAACCCAACAGCTGTGTAAAGTATTTTTGTCATAGCCGTTTGAACAGGCGGTGGAGTATGTTCACTCAGCCTGGTGTTCTGGGTGGAGTCGCACATGTTCTCAGCCCTGATGCTCGTCTGGGAGCTGACGAGGATGATTGACAGTAATTCGATGTGGCCCCAGAGCTGTAGCCGGTCGGTGGACCCCCTACGCAGAGGTGTTCCTTGGCTGCAGGGACAGCAGTGTGTTGATGGACCTCCGGCCAAGGAAATGAGGTTGAGTTCTCGGGTGAAGCACAGCGGCATAATTAAGGACAGAGCTGACCCACTTTTCCCTCTCATTTTGGGAAGGGGTACGGGAATGGCACTGATGATTTTTCAGGGCACTCGTTAAATGTGCCCTCAGGGGCTCTCCTCCCTCGAACAGCAGTGCATTTCTTCAGCAAGTATTGCATGGATGCGTTTCCCATTGTCTTTCTTTCTGGGACCCAGAACTTCCCAGACATGATGCTGGATCAGCACTTTTGTGTTGTGCAGGGATTCCCAGAGCAAAACACAGTGGGATGTGCTAGATATTCCCCTGCTTCTCGGTGTAAGATGCCGGCCTTCAATTCGATATGATGCTAAACCTGTCTGGAGAAATCAGGAACCCTCCCTACTATTAACCACTCCAGGCTCTCTGATGGTGTTAAGCAAATTATCGTGTTTTGTGTAAGGCTAAGTAAGATGGAGCTAGAGATAAGATTTGAGTATAACAAACTGATGCTAATGTACTCTGCCCTCACATGAGGGATTCCTGCAAATGTATAGTAGACTATGTTTATTTTTATAAGTATTACACACACACACACACACACACACACACAAACACACACACATATATATATATATATATATATATATATATATACGTATATTGGGATGGCAGGTATGCCATCCGCCAAGTTATGGCTTGGTGTGGTGGGGCATGCCCCATACCTATACAGCACCGAGAGTTTGGCACTTTTCAGGGTTTCCTACAGAAGTAACCACAATGACCATAGACTCTCAGCCCTTAAAAACATTAACTTCTGTATGTTCTGGCCTCATGTAACCACACAGCATTCAGATACAACTTCACTCATCCACACAATAAAGCCCCAAACTTGGGTTATTTTGCCGTTTTTCTCCTTCCCCTTACGCTTCTTCTTCTTCTTCCCATTTTTCTGCCAAACTGCCTGCCTCCGTCGCGATGTTATCCAATTATTATTTGAGGGCATGGTCCGTATACCTGCTCATCAAGCTTATCGTCCAATAAAAATGCTTCATACTAATGTTTTTTTAATGTTAATATAGCTAATGGCTTCATGCTTTTCAAGAAGCTACTGTGGCTTAGTGGTTAAAACTGCAGTTTCTCACACAATGGATTGTGGGTTCGAGCCCAGCAAGGCACATGTGTATTTTCCACAAAAACAATGTGCAACTGTTAAGTACTTTTCATTTCTTAGACTGTTATTATTTTCACATTGACACATTAACGTATTTTTATTGCAAAGGCAAAAGAGGTTTACAATATTAACTGTTCAATGTTTCACTTGTATTTCACTTGTACTTTATCACACCCTCCCCAAACTGGACGCTCGCTTTTGTCTGGTTTGGGGAGGGTGTTACGCTCTGCTCTTGCGGTCATGACTGACTGACTGTGGAAACCCCTTGCCTCGGCCAACATTTCTTTATTAATTTATTCCTTCACTTCAGGTCTGTTCACTTTATCCTTTTCACACATAACACAAGGTCACCATAAAATTAACTACTAGGAAAATTAAGAATTTACGATAATAGCCTACATTAAGAATTGAGGATAGCCTCTTTTAAGCTGCAAGCCTTTAAGCGATCAGATTTATAAACCGCCAATTCCCCAAACATATGTGATTCATGGTTAGTTATAAATAAATAGATAGCCTCCGAATGTGGCTCTAGTCTACGCTACTCTGCTGATAATGTAGCTTACTGCAAACACTTTTAATTATAATAATAATAATAAGAAGAAGAAGAATAATGTCTGGTATGTACTTTCTTAGTAGTATCTACTTTTTTTTTTCTGGCTTAGATTCCTGGGAAATATGCATTGTCCAATTAAGCTTGTTCGCCAACGTTACTTCCTGCTTCTCGTCAGGAAGCAGAAACAAGCTAGGCTACTACGAAGCGAATCAACATGCATTATAGCCTACATTCATTGCCCTACAGAAAACTAAACTAAACCTAGCTGTCCGGTACCAAAACATTTCCCGCAGGTAACGTTCTACACTACCGGAAAAAAACTCTGCTGTGCAGAAACTCACTAGCTCGCTTGCTAGCTCATAGCCCACACATGGAAGGTTGGAGTTACGCATCCGGCAATCCAGTGTTGAATAGCCTAACTGCTGTGCTTATGAACTCACTAGCTCACTCGCTAGCTCGTAGCCCACACATGGAAGGTTGGAGTTACGCATCCGGCAATCCAGTGTTGAATAGCCTAACGTTAAATGTATTTCATAGAATACTAATAGCCCTATTTTAAAACTGTATTTCCATATTTTACTGAAAACTATTTAGGCTGTACTAGCTATTTAGGCTGTATGTCTTTCAGCTAGAATGTGCTTGCGTCTAGCCCATTGTGCATGTATGTCTCCATGTAGACTTGGTTAATTAATTTACACGCTTCTTCATGATCCATAGCTCAGGTGGTGCTGTTCATTGTATTTCATTACACATTAAATACTGCTCATCTACAAACTCTTTTAATGTAATTGTGTGCTGTCTGTAATAGGATAACTGTTCTCATTCTTGTCAATAGAGGGCGTTATGGTTGCGCAAATGTCTACATACATTTCTTTGGAATGCATGTCTCTCTCCGTGTTTATCTTCATGCATTATTCATCATTAGTTAGCTATAAAAAATAAGTGATATCAGATCAAAAATGTCTATGACGTAAAAAAAAAAAAGCCAAGTTACCTTTAAAAGTAATGTGGCCAAGTTACAACTAACAATATTGCCTATCGTAGCTCATACTAAATAAAAAACTCTATTCCAAAGCAATGTTATCCAAACTTTCCTAAATTATTTAATGCAACTTGGCCCTGTGTTTCTTCATCTTACCATCTCAAGAGAACGTGGTCAATGAAACTGTATGTGCCACATCAAACTGCAAAATGAAAATAATTTATAGTGGAAATACTCTGATTCAGATGTGTTGCACTTAGAAATTAAACAGAAAAATGTCTACACTATAGGGAATGTTTGAACAATTGTCTGCAATCCACTGCTTTGGGCCTATGAAAAGCACGGAATGAATAAAATGTATTATTATTATTATTATTATAATTATTATTATTATGTATTTATTGATTTATTTATTTGGATTTTCTATCAAAACCTGTGTGGTCCTACAGAGCATATATATCCTTGTGTTCACAAAATTATGTTTGCAAATATCATAAATACTATTATTTATGAAAATTGGTACTATTACTTATTTGCCACCATCTGACCCACAAACATGTCTGGATACATTTGTAAAAATGCTTTATGTACGCTATTTTCTAGGTAAAAATATTACTCATTTATTTATTCATCACCCCTTTCTCTATTGTACATGATGTTTCTTCGTATAAATGTCTGTTTGTGAATTGTAAAGAATGCTGTAGCATAGTTAACATTTTAAAACCTGTACATTTTCTAAAGTAAACTTGCCAACAAAGTACAACATATCCTTTTCTGGAGTGTAATTATTCATTCACTGTTAAAAACACTAATTGAAATCATATGTTGTTTCATGAGGCACAATCTCTTCACATGCAAAGATGAAGAAACACAGGGCCAAGTTGCATTAAATAATTTAGGAAAGTTTGCATAGCATTGCTTTGGAATAGAGCTAGTTTATTTAGTGTGAGCTACGATAGGCAATATTGTTAGTTGTAACTTGGCCACATTTTGATATCAAGACTTTTAAAGGCAGGCCTAGTTTTTGCAAGTTGGAATTAAGAACTTTTGGACAGCGCTATGTAGGCTATACGTGAGTACGTGGGCTTTTTTTATGTCGTAGACGTTTTTGATCTGATATATATAGTAATATATATATATATATACTGTATATACAGACGGTGAGAAATTAAAGGTAAAACCAACATAAGTGTCTTTAGTAAGGTGTTGGGCCACCACGAGCTGCCAGAACAGCTTCAGTGCGCCTTGCATAGATTCTACATCTAGTCTAGCATAGATTCTAGTCTCTGGAACTCTACTAGAGGGGTGGAACACCATTCTTCCAAAAGATTATTCCATTATTCCTTTCAATTGGTGTTTTGATGATGGTGATGGAGAGCGCTGTCTGACACAATCGGACCAGAATCTCCATAGGTGTTCAATTTGGTTGAGATCTGGTGACTGCGAGGGCAGTAGCATATGATTCACATAATTTTCATACTCATCAAACCATTCAGTGACCCCTTGTGGCCCTGTGGATGGGGGCATTGTCATGCTGGTAGAAGACCACTCCCATCAGGATAGAAATTTTTCATCATAAAAGTGATCACTCAGAATAACTTTGTATTGATTTGCAGTGACCCTTTCCTCTAAGGGGACAAGTGGACCCAGAACCATACCAGGAACATGCCCCCCCCACAGTATAACAGAGCCAACCGGACCCCTCCCCCCCACTTTAAGGGTTTTTCCTTTAATTTGTCACCCGTCTGTATATGTATATAGTGTGCAGGTCCATAAGTATTTGGACAGTGAGGTAAAATTTGCAGGTATTTACTATACGTCCATATTGGGAGAGCCAGGCACAAATTGGGGGGATAACTTTTTATACATAGTCCCCCCATTTTGGGGGACCAAAGTTAATTGGACAATTGGCTGCTCATCTATTCCATCATCATTTCATCATCTGTGTCCTCTTGCATCATTAGTTCATGCACAAGAAAGCTAACAGAAGCTCTAGAGTTGATTCTAGGTGTGGAATTTGCACTTGGAGTCTCTTGCTGATGTCTCTCAACATGGGGACCAAATAAGTGTCAATGTCAGTAAAGTAGGTCATCATGAGTTGGTAAAATCGCTATAAATCAAGCATAGATATAGCTAAAACATTGCCGTGTCAATAACGCACTAGTGAGCTCAGCAATAGCAAACAACCTGGTATACTATGGAAGACCACTGTAGTGGATGACCAAAAATATTTTGAAGAAAAACCTATTTTCAACTGTTGAACAGATCAAGAACACTCTCCAGGATGTGGCCATAGATGTGTCAATGACTAAAACAAAGAGAAGACTACACCAGCATAACCTCAGGTGGTTCACTCCAAGATGCAAACCACTGTTAAGCCCAGAGAACAGAGCGGCCAGGTTAGAGTTTGCTAAAAACGTACATTTGAAAAACAGTAGAGTTTGAGTATTAACCTGTACCAAAGTAATGGAAGTAGTGTGGAGAAAGAAAGGAACTGCTCATGATCCAAAGCACCCCCCAGAAAACTAAACCTGGTGGATGTAGTGTTATGGCTTAGGCATGTATGGCTGCCACTGGAACTGGCTTGCTTGTCTTTATTGATGATGTGACTGCTGTGACGGCTGCTGCAGGATTAATTCCTAAGTGTACAGAAACATCTTATCTGCTTAGATCCAACCAAATGCAGGACTACAACAAATTGCTAAAGCAACCAAGGAGTTTTTCAGCCAAAACGTGGAATGTTCTTGACTAGCCAAGTCAATCACCCGACCTGAATACAATTGAACATGCATTTCACTTGCTGAAGACAAGGCTGAAGGCAAAAATCCCCCAAAGCAAACAGGAACTGAAGATGGCTGCAGTACAGGCCTGGCAGAGCATGACCAGGGAAGAGCATCACTCAGCATCTGGTGATGTCTATTAGTCACAGACTTCAGGCAGTCAGTGGTGATGTCTATTAGCCACAGACTTCAGGAAATCAGTCATCATGCAAAGGATTTGCAACCAAGTACTAAATACAATTACTTTATTTAAGATTATATTAATTTGTCTAATTACTTTTGGTCCCCTAAAATGGAGGGACTATGTATAAAAGGGCTGTAATTTCACTGGATCACTGGATATGGATGTAAATACCCTTAAAGCTGACAGTCTGCACTTTAATCTCATATTCATTGTTTCATTCACAGAGCCAAAACAACTAAAATTGTTACAGATAAGTATAAGTATAAAACTTGTTAATACACATATATATTATAGCTGTATGTGTGCCTATAACTTATATTTTATGTTTGTGCTATACATAGGTTTAATGTAACTATGTTGCTATTGTATGTGTGTGAGAGAAAGAAAGAGATGTGATAATGTTCTGGAAATAAGTGAAAAAGTCTTTTTTCAAGATCAAACACTTTTTTCAAGATTAGTCTCTAAAGCAGATGTACTTTTTGATATTTTAAAGCATTCCGCATAATAATCTTTCATTGTCAGATATGTTTTTTTTTTGTTTGGTTTTTTTGTGTGTGGGGGGGGGGGGGGGGTCAAATATATTTACATAGCATTTAGTTTTGTCTATTTGACATTTATGAGTAACAATGTGATCATATCCATAATTTTAAAAGTAATAATATACTTCAGTGCACACTCTTGAGTATACTATCTCTAATTAACTATAAGTCCTTTACTTTCAATTGCATATTTTGCACATTGTGGTTCTCTATACATAATCAGCTCACACTTTAATTATTATGAAGAAAGTGACCTACCAACTGTTTTTTTACAGTGAAATTTATGAATAATGGAAATACAGAGAGGGGATAGAGGTTGTAGAACAATAGTGCACCCACTGCTCTTTCTTTTCTCCCTGTTGAGCTAGCAAGTGAAGCAAAATAATTCCTTTAACTTAATTTGGATACAAACTGACTTATCATTTATACCTTTTCTATTATGTTTAGCCATCAGAGCTACATCAACAAATCCTTATTACTGTAAGCCTGTGTGCCATTACAGTCCTTGTTGCATTTGTAAACAACATATTTTATTGTGAGAATTCCTATGACACTTCTGTGCTTTAGTCAGTCCGCGGTTGTTTGTCTTTTAGAATTCTTAGTTTTTTGTTAATAATCATAGACAGATGCCACGTATAACTGTATAACCACCTGAAACACAATCTAGCATCTTTTGAGCCAACAAGTGGAGGCATCGTATTGGAAAACAGCATGAGTGTGATAAAGTTCTCAACGACACACTAGTGTACTGTACAAAATGATTTTTTTTATAGTTTTCACAAAATACATTTAGAAAGCTCCATTTTAAATAAAATTAAATTGAAATATTTCAGAGACAGTAGCATAGACTTTTCATCTTCAACGCAATGCACTGACGCAGAACCCCTTTCTATGTCACGGTGTAGGTACACACCATAATATGGTTCACAGCATGGCAGACCATGCCAAAAATGTACGTGGTTTTTACTCATAAATAAACAACCGATTAATTACCCTTGCAGTCAAACATACTCGAAGCCATTGTAACAGAACCGAAAAAGGTTTACAAAATTAGCAACACAAGACTAATAATAAAAAGAAAATTGTGTAATAAATGAAATACAAGGCTTTGGTCTGTTCTTACAATCAACAATGGCAATTCTGATATGTAGTTGTAAACAACTTCCAAACGCTTATGTATAAAACTCTGGCAAGCATTTTTTTTAATCAATTATAGGAATGAAATGTCTGAAAATGACTGAAAAACACTATAGTACAACTATATCTAAGAACAAGTAGTTTTATCTGACCTAAAGAAATGTAGTTATGACGTATGAAAATGTGCATGAAACATCTATAGAATATTCTGGGAAACGTAAATGAAATTAACTTTATTATAGAAATTGTTTTGGGAGATTTCTAGGGAAGACAAATACATTTCGACATAAACAAACTGAATTATATCGAAGACACAATCTACTGTTCAGCTACCAACTGTTTGTTTGGCTTCCTATTCAGTGGGTAGAGCTCCCTCATATGTTTTCTCTGCCAACAAACTTGGGGGTGGGGGGGGGGGTGGGGGCATATAAAGGGGCTTACATACAGCTAGCGTCTTTCTTCCAGCTCTGCAGTGGAATGATACAAGCTTGCTTTGTCAGAGATTGCAATCTGCACAAAGACTGGTAGGAGTATTTGATATAAGAAAGAACTATTAATAGCAGAATATCTTGCCCCCAGATTCTCCTGTTCAGGTGGATGCAAGAATGAGTCTGGTAGTCCATCCATAGTTGTTCTTGTGTTTGCCGTATCGTACAAATGGTCATATACAAAAACACAAAAGAAAAATGACGCAAGTCCAAAGCCGAAAACAAAGAGTTTTGTTCCATTTAGGATATAACACCGGGCACTTTACAAAAGTCAATCTTTTCAAGTCTTCTTGTCCCAAGACTCAAAGCAAAGGGTACAATCCCAGTCCAAAAAAAAGATCTCTTTTAGAGTCTTTCTTCTCTCTCCGTTCTTGATAGAATACTGCTGGACAGACAACTTTCAGTGAAAGTCACAAAGCGAAGTAGCTCTTCTCTTTACTGTAGTCTTGGCCAGTATTGAGACATGTCAGGTTCACTGCCAGGAACTTGGACTGGGACAGATACTCCAGGGGAGATGAGACCTGAGGAAAAAAGCAGAGAAAGTAACGTGTCAAGCAAACTGCTCAATGGTTTGTCACAGAAAAAACTGCGTTCAGTCTAAAGATCATCATTTTTCACGGATTGATTGTCCCTCTTATTTATAATTTTGATAAGTTTATCACATTTATCACATATTTGAAATAAAAAATGTGTTCTGACCACACCACACTTGATTAATAATTTATTCCAGAACATAATTTTTGAAATGTATATGCAGTTCAGATCTGAGTATGTGCGGTGTAATTGTCCAAAATGTACTGTGTTCCTGCATTATATAATGTACGTTATATAAATCATTTATATTATATATATATATATATATATATATATATAGTATAAATAGTATAAATATATTCAATGGGATGAAAGGTATAAGACAACAGAAATTCCTATATTTGGCTAAGGTGGAAAATTGTGAAATTAATGATTGTGTATATTTTTTCAAAGTTAGTGTTATAGTCACCAAGCAAGTACAAATTTATATTCTGCATACCTGTTGAGGTGGTACCAGAAGGCGCCATTGATTGGCTGTTCATATGTGCCTGCATATGAGGGGGCGTGTATGTTTCGTAGCTCCGCCCATTCACTGAGGGACTGGTGGGCAGCATGCAGGAATAGGAGGATGTCTGGCTGGGTACAGGGGGCTACAAAAAAGAATATAAATTAGCCTTGCGAATACGTAATGCTAACATTATTGCACTGTGGCGCTGAAGAGCACTACAGAGATTTCAAAAAGTAGGCTAAACGGTAAACGAGTTTCACAATGAAGATGTAATGTATTGTTTTTTAATTAAATGTTAAATAGGCTTGGTGATGCAAAATATTTTATTTATTATACATTATTGTATGTGAACATATTTGGTCTTTTTTGTGGTTACTTTTGATACACTGTACAGTTGCAACAATCACCAACACAATTATGTTTCCTGTTTGGTTTATTTTCTGACATTGGTATGATTGTCTTACTTGCATAGGCAGGTTGTTGGCCATGGTGAAGCCTGGCATGGGTGGCAGGGCACTGTATGTGTTTGTCAGAGCTGTATCTGACCTTCCCAACATTGACCCTGATGTGAAGGACACTGTAGAGAGAATGAGAGGACATAGGACTTCAGAGATGGACGACAGCATTTTGTGAATAATCAGATATTGATATTTTCCTTCCGTTCCCCTTCAACTTTATGCCTGAATTCCCCCATCACCTCATATTGGTATCATTGTGTGTGTGTTCTCACTTTTTACTTACACAAAAGCATTTAATTGACGAATTAGCATTATTTGATAATATGATTAATCACGAATTATGATTCATTATCAAGCTAATAAAAAAATAAGACAAAAACTGAAATGTATACATGGCATGCCAGTCATAAACGGGTGTAGAAAATATAAAGAGGAATGGGAGCAAATAGCAGCTGTTTTATGAAAAACATAAAAATAAAAGTTTTTTCCGTTTCTGGTGTTTCCGATATTTTGTCCACCCCCTGTATAGCGGTTTTATAAACAGTTTTTATTGCTTTGTTATTAGTGTGTAGCTCTTACCGGGTGTCGTGGGCTGCGGAATAGGCTGATAGACGCTCGTACTGAAGCTACTGCTAATGGGAATGTGACTTGATGAATTGCTTGCTTGTCTTCGCTGATTTCTGAGTTTTTCTTCTCTCCTCCATTTCGCTCTTCTGTTAGAAAACCACACCTGCAAACGAAAGAGGACTTCTGGTTGTTATTCAATACTAGCTATGTTAGCCAATTTTAGATAGGCCTACGTCTCGATAATTCCACGTGCACTTCTCTAACTCTCTAGCGAACAAGTTCACTCACCTGTATTCTGGCTTCTGGGAGGTCAATTTTGGCTGCTAGTCTCTCCCTTGCGAAAACGTCTGGATAATGAGTTCTTTCAAACTCTTAAAAATGAAATATAGATATTGAAGGAAAAGTTATTAATATAGCCATTGGAAATATTTCAAATGCAAATTTAAGTGCACACTATCACGTGAGAAATGGTTAGGCTATTTGCTAGTAACTTACCTTTTTCCAGTGCTTCTATTTGCTCTTGTGTAAACGATGTGCGATTTCTTTGTAACTTTCTCTTTAGCTGAAGCCTCATTTGGGTCTCATCTGAATCCTCTCCGTTCGAACTGATTGAGTTTGTGTTTTCACCTCCATCCTGTTGCTGACAACCATCTGGAAAACAGGAGTATTTGCTACATCAATACAAACCCAACCCCAAGCTTTGTACGAACTTAATAACTAGCTACACTATAGCCAACGTGGCTCATATAAACGTAGCCTACATATTGAAATAAACCAACCAATCGTGTCTGAGCGTGTATTTTAAACAGTAGCTAGATCCGTTTAAAATCTAAGAGGTAGGCTTAGTTATTTTAGAGGTTGTGTATGCTATTGTATTCGTTTTAATTAGCCTATGTGTAGGCTAGGCCTATATCCTACGATTTGTGTTAGAAAATAGCATACGTCGTCTGAGCCAGGTAACATAATTTTTCTCATTTTGGTAAACGATGATTATTTAGCCTGAAAAACATGAGTAAATGTGTCACCCATTGCCTTACATTGTGTAATACACCCACTTGATATGGGACTATAATTTAGTTCACATTTGCATTTTAGTAGCCTGCTTTTTGTTTTCCATGCGTTGATTTACATTTAAGAAGTGCTTAGATGTGTGATATCCAGACTGAAACCTAATGTTATATTGGTTTGTCGATTTGCGTGCATTGACGGAAAGTCAATGGCTTCCAGGCTGTGAAATATTATGGAGAAATATTCTGATTAGTTTGCTCCCTCAACTCCCATCTTTTATCACTATGCCTACTGAACAATAGCCGCAGCGCTGAAAGGGTGTCGAGAAATGTGACAAAATGCGGTTTTTAAAAAAGCCCTTTCAGGTCCTCTGAAATGTTTCAAAACCTAGAGTTTCTCTTCCTTTTAAATTCTGCGGACCTTCAATGGTATAGTCACCATATGGGCGTTTGTAGACCTATTGAGATGACCACCAACACTTGAATAGAAAGAGCAGCTTTTCACAATGGCACAATGCGGGTAGAGTAAGGGAAACTATTAAACTCTTGGGGCTGGGAGGGTTGGCAAATTTTCGTGGGCAGAATTTTGAGAACACAATTGAAGGGGCCAACAAAAGGATTCTCTCGAGGCCTGCAGCGCTCTGCATTGTAGCACGAGGATTCCAGTCAACAGACTTTTCAGTGTAGTATGTTAACCTTTATGCCCCACTATCATTAATCACCGTCCCCTGGGCTTGCCCGTTCAACGCCAGTTAGGATTTATACCCTCTATAGGCAGTGGGAGAAAAACTCCTCAAACACTGTGAATAGGGTATCTCTAAGCTCGGCACTTGCAAGCGAAGTGCAAGGCGACCGTGAAAGTCACCTTTGTGCGTAAATAAGTTTCGATGTCGCATAGTAAGACAGCGATGCCAACTGCCTAAAAAAGTAAATGAAGCAAAACACTTGTAGGCCTACCATCAAATGCCAACACTGGTATAAACATGTAATGCATGGCGCGTAAAACCCATTTGAATCGTCGTACATGCGAGTAGGCTATGTGTTATTTCATTGCTGAATTAAAGGTCTGGATGCATTTGATGGGTTGTTGCCTGATACTATAGCCTAGCTATATAGGCGCCATATATATTTTTTTTACCATAATCGACTTTACTGCTTACAGAACCGTACGCCATTCTTATAATTGTAGATATGTTCAAACAAATTTAATCCGATCGTTGCTTCCCCTAATCATAGGCTACTGAATCAAACATTTATTTGTCAGATATTAATATACATTCAAGAAGTAAAAAATCTGACAAGTATTTATTTTAAATGCTCACAAAGACAGAAAAAACATTTTATATGTCTCCTATTAGCTATCCTACTTATTTTGGTATAAAACGTCAGTGCATTATTTTTATCCCATAGCTAGACAAGCTCACACTAGACTTAGGATATGTTTTTTTTTTCGAAAAGAAAAAAGACTATGGAAATATAAATATAATAATTCCTTCGTATATTCTTGCCACAGTCAGGCGGAAACTAGCAAAAAGAAGGTAGCGACCTTAGTGCGACACCTTTCAGCCATAGAGGGCGGATCAAAACGTTCTATAGCTCGCTGAAGGAGAATATCTCTAAATCTCTAGATGGCTTCAGTCCGTAAAAAATAGATGGGGATAAAAACAATGTTGCACTGACATAACACACCAAAACGTCAGTTTTGTTCTTTCCTTGATAGAATTATCTATTTTCTTGTCCTGTCACTGCCGATGTTTCCATTATTTTATTCACAGTTGCTTGGCGCTTATCAGATTGCGACCATATTTCCCACCCTCTGAGACCTAACCCCGCCTTATGCTTTTGTTGTAATGGATGATTAAAGTCTTCTAAGTGCACCTCACGCAAAAGCGGAAAAATCACAACAGCATGATGCATGTGATGATAACAATAAAAACACTAACAACAGCAATAGTAATAATAAGAATATAAGAATAATATTAATATGTTTTATTATTATTATTATTATTATTATCGTAAACATATTATTAGTATTATAGTAAACATATTATTATTATTATTATTAGTAGTAGTATTTGAGAGATCCATTATCATACATTTAAGTTATTGACAATATATTAGACTTCGTGCTTGAATCTTAAAGGAGTTTCTCCACGTTTATGAAAGATACAAACTGTATTAGGCCCATACAGTATTGTATCGTTTTAATCAACAACCCAATACAGAAATGGAAAACACCCTATTGTACCATGAGACGTCCACAGCGCAAGCACGAACAAATAATGTATTTTACAAACCTTAAGAATGGTAAATGGAAACCATACAGTTTAGTGTTAACATACTGGAAGACTTATCGTGACTAATGAACCCGGGAGGCCTGAACGGACACATTAAATAGGGTCTACTTATATGTAATGCAACCTAATCTTAATTAATAGCATATATTGTAATTGCATATGTTTGGACATTTGCATTCAATTCGGAGTGCTAAAATATCCTTGAACTTTAGCCTACTTCTGAGTGTGGGTTATTTCTTGGCATAATTATTTAAGCGAGGTTTGGAATTTCAAACTGCTGCCATTGTGGAATCTAAACGTTGCTCTGTAGATCCAATGTCGTAATCCTTTTGGTTTTCACACTTTCCCTGCTTTAATAGCCTAGCTGTAGCCTATTAATGTATGTGCGCTTAATATCTTTTAAATTCTTGGTCATAAGCAGAACAGGTGCTGTGGTAATAGCTATTAGTTTTAAAAAAAAATAGTGTCCGTCATTTAGCAGGCAGACTATACCGAAATACTTAAATAAAATCTAAACCGAAAAACTATTCTGAGTATATTTACCTTGCCTATAACGTTTATTGTTTTCCGCTCTTAAAACTGACAGGTCTAATTGGAAAACGGTGCCATATCGTGTTCAGGGGTCTCCTGTGGAACATTTCTACAGCCGTCTCTTCCAACTAGGCGTTTATTCATGTTCTCTTAATGAGAAACAAAACGTTCTCTAATGAGCAATTACATAGCGACAGAATTGTTCCCATAACAAATTCTTGCGTGCGACCGCAACATCCTTTGTACAGATATCCCACACACTGTTTCTGAATTGTTTCTTCCAAGGTTGGGGGGTGGGGGAGGGAGGGGTTAGCGGATAGTTGGACGGACACCTCCACTGAAAAAGACAAATCCCAGTCACGCACAGTTTTCACCCAGACGAATGATGTATTGAAGTTACGAATTAAAACGCAGTGTAGATTAACCTCCCGTTAATTTGTCCTGGATCACTCGTCCTTACTGACGCAACCCGTTAGGAATCTTTTCATATGTATCAAAGTGGCTTAGGGGTATACAATACCTGCAGACTAAATGGAACCTTTAAAAAAACGCAACATTTTTACACGTGTAGCCTATGTAATAGAACAACATAGCATACAGTTAGCAACGTCACAACGTTGGGTCTGTGTTGGGGCAATATGCTTGATCGTTAGTTGTAGCCTACTGCAGTATTATAGTAATTATAAGAATGGAAATAACTGATAAATTATTCCAGATAATATAAGTGTTGCGTCAAATCTCAATATCAATTACGATTACTTTAACTAATAATAATAATAATAATAATAATAATAATAATAATAATATACATGACGATAATCATTTCGTTAAATGGAGCTATTTTCAATATTAATTAATTATGATAACCAGTGATCTGTTTTACCTTGATTTGGTTGTCCTGGTACCGAGGTTCCGGGGTACCAGCCCGGCCGTGTACCCCACGTTCCAGTTTGACCGTTCAGCATTCTTAATTTATCATACATGCCATCTGCACCCATCTGTTGCTTTTCGCTAGCCAGGTTGCGGAGGACTCTGTTTATTGATGACACCTGAAAGAAAAAAATTGAATGTCTCACGTTAATCAAAAAGACATCCCCATGTTGCAATTACACAGTTACATGCAAGTGATCTCCCTTTATTAAGCATACATACACGGACATTGTAAACTGATGCAGAAGTGAATCGTATAAAATGAACTGGAATTAAAACAGATTACCCGACACCTTAAATAAAATGTGCGGTAAATAAATGTTCGTGTGTGTGTGTTCATATACATAATTCATTGGTTCAGATATTGTACGTAATACAGATTTAAGAAGTAAAGGAAAAACAAATGATCTAAATAACTTACACTCAATGAACTTACACTGGGTATATTATCGTTGGTGCAGACCCCCTCTGACAGAAGTCTGTCTCGAATTTCCCAGGCGAAGATAGAAGGGCACTCCCTCTTGTATTGCGCAATTTTCCCGACCACTTCAGGAGTCGCTACTCTTGGTTTGCTACCCCCGATTGCCCTGGGTCTGATTGAGCCTGTTTCATAGTATCTGCCCAGGATTTTACTCACGCACCCGTTTGATACCTGAATAGAAAACAATAGACACAAATCACATACATTATTTAAGACTAGTATGCAATGTGTAAGATTACTTCAAACAATGATAAGCTTACGTTTTCATTATCCAGCACTTGGACTTTTGCATCAGCATGGGTCTATAACACACAAAAATATATACCTTAAATGGTACGAGAACTTATGCACTTTGTAAAATGCGTGTATTCGTCCAAAATGGACATTTGGTGGACATCGAATAAAAAAATTAAAAAAAAATATATATAGCTATATATATTGAGGTAATGTCATTACTTGTGAAAACAATGCACATCACCTTAAACGTTCATAATCAAAAATATATTTAATAAATATATATTTATTTAATATATATTTAATATATAGATGAATCATTCACGACGAATTTGCAGTTGACTTGGATATATCAGCATTGTAGGTGCTGATGTGAATAACGTGATTTAATGTTTGCAGAAGCAATAATAAGTATAGACATTTAACAGAATCGTAGTGTTAAGCATATTGCATTTGTATAATATCTGAAAATATTAAACACTTAAGGTTTGTAATAGGTTTAAAACGCCTAAATCAGTCGCATCACCTGCAGTATCCTGGAGATGTCGCACGGTCGCGCGCCACTGTGTGCAAGCTCAACTATTTTCTGCCTTGTTGAGTCAGGTAGTGGTCTACCGTTGACAAATACCCCGCCAAGCTGATTCACACCACTGTGACCTGGACAGAGACAGGAAGGCTAATGTTTATTCCATGCATCGCCAGCAATAGTTTATTAAAGACATTTCACTGGGACACAGATATGTGTCCAGTACCGAACTTGCACAACTGAAATGTTTTCAGCACGAAAGAAATGTTTACACATCCAACATTCAATATGAAACAAAAATAAGGAAAAATGAACTAAATTATCTTTTAATTATAGCTGCTGTTCAAGTGTAAAAACAACAAAAACAAACAAAATTAACTTGCTACTGCACCTCAGATGTTTTGACCAGACACTATCTCTGTCATTATCCTATAATAGACACAGACTTCATTTACACGTAAACAAAACATCGATTTAGCATAGCAGCTTCAAATCATTTCGACCAAATCGTCATTGCGCTGAACCAAGATTAACGCATTTCAAAAGGCATTCTAACAAAGGAACTCGATATTTCTACTCGCCTTTACATGCATAAAATTAAATATCATAGCTGTATCAGGTGCTAATGTGGTGAACGTATCAATGCATTATATTATATATTCAGGTCTACAAGTAAACTAATTAAAAATCAGCAAACCACACGGGCCTAAATGTTTGAAACACATATGAAAACTATGTAACCCGAATTCTTAAGTCTATAAAAGTAGAACAAATCCCACGAATACTACATTGCTAAGCCAAACCTGAAGCCAAATCGTAAAGAATCCTCCCCGTCGTCGCTTTGTATAGTTCTCCGCTCCCTTCCCTCTGCAGCTTCCCGTTAAATTGACTCCAAGACCGCAAGCTCCTTAGCAATAAATAAGCTCCAAATATAGAAGAGGGGGAAATATGATGAGCCTGGCTGACATTTGTCTTTAAAATAAAGCTAGCTGCACGTCAAGTTTGAGCTTAATTTCTGGAAATAGGCGGAAGTCGCCCTGGATCATGCATGGAAGGCTAATTGAAAAGATCAGTTGGAGCACTTGTGGCAGGCATGTCACTTTATGACACTGCTCTGCTTTTGAAAATCGCATCGTCACGACAAATAGTAGCATGATAAAACGACCCTTTCTGTCTGCATTTGGATATCACTCAAACTAAATTGGACCCTACTCAGATACCCTTCAAGGGAAGCTTCATTTTAAGGTAGCCAAGGGCTATGCGCGAGCACGACGATAGGGGCGCGCTTCGCCCTCAATATATTAAAAGTGACATTCGGTTTTTTTCTTGTATGTATTAAGCAACAACCCTACACAGCCATTATTTACACCCTTATTGTGTGTCTTCAGTAGGGTATCACTCTCTGTATCATGCAGCAAATGTCTCTAATAAATTCAGAAATTATGTTTTCAAATTAAGTTGCATGCATTTGGCATGCATGTGACACATCCATATACTTCAAATGCGACACAACAAAAATGCCAGTTTAAATCGCCACAAACATGTCGTGTTATGTTTAATAATCTCTCTCCAGGCTGTGCCAGAAAAAAAATGAAATATCCATGACCATCACCATGTCATAGTTTCAGGATTTAATGGGGCTTTTCTTGTTCTTTTATTGATCTCTATCAGGAAAAAAATATGCTGATTTGTAGACATTGACCCTCGTTCCTTATGGTTATCAAATAAATCAATTTGACCGATTAAACAGCCAGATAAGAATATTAAATCAAACTTTCACTCTAAAGGTTAAGTCTTCATCATTATACAATTCCCCACAGAGAACGACGTCGATCTTGGCCAGTGGCAACGATTATGCGCCTTGCATTCTATTACTTGTCAACTAATAGGAAAACATATGGTGTCAGTTTGGCTGTCTGTGCCGTATACACCAAGGAGTTATTAGCACAAAGCCTGGAGAGCCAGTCGCGACCTTTAAACAAAATAAAGGCTTAAACCAAATGATATCTGCTCAGTAATTCGCACTAGAGATCACGCTCCATAACATCGTGCGGTCCCATTAACACCAACCGTTGGAAAATCAGGAGCAAGGATATTACACTACTTTGATTGGGGTCTGCTAACTAACAGGATCTTACATCCTTATTTGAAAACAATAACACATAAGCAAACAAACAACTGCACCACAAGGCAATTGTGCCGTTGCAGGGCAGGTCTGTGCAATACTGAATATTAGTTACTACACTGTTTTTTATATCCCTCAGTAGGATTCGAGTTGTTATATGATTGGGTATATCAGACTTCAATATCCAGTTATTTGCAAAAGCTGCCTTACTTTTGAGGGCCCACGTTAAATTTGGTTGATAAACATCTCATGCGTATGGTGTTTTATCCTCCCTCTGGTCTTATTTAAGTTCTACGTTTCATCAAAATGTCAATAACGTACGTGGTGAGCAGTAAGTTACAGAATAAAACAAGTTACAGCACAGTTATTTCAATGAGATGAAGAGAGTCAGAGGAAATCATTCCACAGACCTTCGTTACAGATGTCATACACCTCTTGTCCAGCAGTAAGAAAGAAAATACGTTTAACTTTAGTCATTATTAATAAAACTCGAATAACCTGAACTAGTGTGAAAATTCCCCGAGTAAACAATTGTATGTATGCCATTGACCGTTTATTCATGAAGCGTTGTTATGTTACCTCATTTATCAATTGGGTAGCATAACGTAGGCTAAGCTTTGGTCAGATCTATCCCTAAAGCAGACATGGGCATCAAAGCATATTGCATATATTCCGCACTTACGCTGTGCAAAATTCTGAAATCTACATAAAACTTTCGTATTCCTCCAGTTACCTGAATTGTCTATTTCCGCACAGCTAATCGAGTAGGCTAGGCTATGCGACTTGGCAGTCAATCCTAACATTAATTCAGACGGTTTTACAATTATTTCATATCAAGTCAAGCAGAACTCTCTCTCTCTCTCTCTCTCATGCGTATGCTTTTCAGTACGTAGCCTACTCTTCATCTAGTGTTTTATATCTCAAATTACAATGCAAAACATTTATTCATGTAAAATGGCAAAGATTGGCAAACTGGTGAAGTATAAAATGGTATGTTATGGGCCTACATGGAAATTGTCACCTGCCTGTTTCAACTTCAGGATTTTCTCAATTCAGTGTAAGTTCAAAAAATGCCAAAATGCAAATATCATTGTCAGACAGCGGCTCATGCAACACTGAAACACACAAACATGCTCTAAATATTTTGCGTTCTTGAATGCTTCTAAGGTATTTATAAATAACCTTACATTCAGTTATTATCAAACTGTTCAAATTTAGCAGAAAAAAAAATCACTTACTGTTCTGCATCATGGAGGCTACGCCCGACTCCCACGTGGCTCGGTTATAGTATTCTATTAGTCATAAAAAAAAAAAAAAAATTTTGATCAGACTGACATTTCAGCACATTAACGACAATGTTAAGGATAAACATTTACACAACTTCCAACTTTTTAGCTCGTGTTTCTCATAAAGACCGTATTGATCAATCATCATTCTGATTAGGAGTTAATATTTCGTTTTATTTTGAACCATGTATTTGAAAAGGTGTTTTTCTTTTTTTCCCCCAATATAAAACTTGCCTGGAAAAAGAGTTGTCTGTCCACTTAAAACAATTTAAAGAGCCTCATCTGCCGCTCACTAGTTATTGTATTCCTAGGACAAAGCAAAACAGTATATTAGTACACCTTTTGGTGAGAATACGTGTCTGCCTTATAAACAGTATAATTGTTGCATTATACGAATGAATAGCTATGTTTGTTATTGCAAATGTGTGAGTCAATGTATACTTCTCCGTAGACTTCACTGAAAACACACAAACAAGACACGGTTTTTCTATCTTACAGCAATTGAACGGCCTCGGTTAAGTAGCCTACATCTTTTAAAAGTGCTTAGTAAATATGGTCTTTTTGCCACTCACTCGCACTTTCACGGCTGTGTTTACAATTGTCATTACTCGTCAGTGTCTAATTCTTGGGCCGCTGCTGTGATAGAAACTTTCACTGGTTGGTCAAAGTCATTGTAACTGCGGCCCTAGAAAAAGTCTATTTAAAGGGCCCGCCATTGCAAATCGTTTTTTTATATCTAAAAAGTACCTACTGCTCGTTTTCAACAGTTAAAAACATCAAATAATTTTATTTAGTCCCGCTCTCTTTATATCTCTCGTCTAAAGTGTACAGTGACACACGCTGTCTATCTCGCCTCACTGCTCTGGAAAGTAAAGATCGGGAGGGGGTGAAGGCACTCCAACAATGCCTACTGAATTTAAACAATAGCTTCCTTTCTGTTTCTATACCGAAATCCAGAGAGCAAAACGCAGGCTCCCTAACTAGCAACACAGCTTCCAACTAAACGTACCAACAACTCTGTAGAATACAAAGAGTTGAAGGGACACACCACCCCCAACACACACACGCACGCACGCACACACACACACACACACACACACACACACACACACACACACACACACACACACACACACACACACACACACACACACACACCTGCTTCACTGGTGTCTGCCATGACCCCTTGCCAGTACCCCACTTACTTTTGTTAGTCTCATTTTGGGAAGTAGAAAAGTAATTTATTGGTATAAATATCTGGAAGTAACTGTGTTACTGGTGTGAGTTGTTAGGGGTTATAAAAAAAGATACAACAGCTCAGTAGGGTCCCAATTGGAAAAAGACAATCGCAATAAAGAACCCATTCAATAGCTTTGCAAAAAGAAAGGACAGAAAAGAAATAGCCCAAGCTTCCATTTTTTTCGTTTCAAGAAAAACCAGCATTAGGCCTACAATGTGCGCGTATACGTGTGGCATCTACAAATAAATAGGCTACGCACATGATACGTTTTTAGTTTAAGATAAACTGGAAAATAAACCTTTAACGTGCAAATAATAGGCTATTACAAATTATATTTGTCGAAGCGCTCGAAAATATTTTTGTTTCCTAAATTGCCGTGAAACTTATACCGACAGATATAGGTCAATGCGTTTCTTTACATTTGCAACAACAAAAAGTTAGTATAGCCTATAAGTCCCAAACCAAACTCCCATGACAACCTAGGCTATAATTTTTCAGTTTGTCAGAATTTCAGATTCCATAACATTTCGGTATTCTTCGTTACATTTGCCACAAATAATAAATAAATAAATACAAATTAATAAGAAAAGTATCAATGCGTAATGACCTCGTTGTCTTAGTCGTACTGTATGTTGCCTACAACAACGAACACAATTATTATGCTGAGGGTAATAGTTTAGCAAAAGCATGTTGTGAACCACAAACGCCACCCGGAAGTTACATCCAATATGATAAAATCACCACGTCGTTCGAAGCCTGCATTTCAACTGAATATACACACTGTGTGACCTGCCTACGACGGTGCTATGTGCATGTTTAAGTTAATGATTTATTTCAAATTGAAAACTCTGTCCGTGGTGGATGAGGTCAATTTAGGCCTAATCTACATTTCTTTCCCCCTGCTAATCTGTAACTAAAATCAATTTAATTAAATATGCTTATTCCTGGCCTGAGTCCCGTGCAACATTCGCGTGCAGGAATATATAAAATGATCTAGGCCTAAATAAAGATCTAACAATATGAAATGTTGGCCTACGTATACCAATCATTATTGTTTGTTTTCGTATAGGTTCACTCTGTTTAATCTATAAACGGGTTTGCTCTGTATGTTTTTGAGGTGGCTATAGGCTACATGTGCAACTGCAGTAGATTTATGGGTCTACATTTAAAAAAAAAAAAAGGGTTTTGCATTAGAACTTTCAAAATCTATGACAATATTTCAATTTGAATTATTCCGCCAAGTGTGCTATTTTAATATTGGTTGGCACTATAAAACTATATTTTCTGTATAGAGGCCATATTTGCAGTTAAAATGCATATTCATGTTTTTCATATTCGTGTGCCGTTTTGTATAACTGTTCAATAAGCAATAATGATTATTCAGTTAGTTAAAAATGGTAAAATGTTTTAAAAACATACACAAATACACAAAATTATGTTATTCTCTTTGTTTTAATTTTAAAACAAATAATGAGAGCACTTATAGGTAATGTTTCGGTGCGACTGTATTTTTGTTGAAATATTGATTTGAAAATTATTTAACTATTTTGAAAGGTCATAATTTAGGGAAAAATCATACATTTTTGTCTAGACGCTTGGCTGAGTGGTCTGCCTGTATGATTCAACCTGACATCGTTCCTCACCGGGTCATTGCGCCTCAATTCCTTGTACTGATCACTGTCTTGGCCCAATGTGACTTTTTTACTCTTCCCTGCTATTAATAAGACCTAAACCGTCCGCAAACATTGACAAATTCGGATTATAAGTATGTGGATAAGCGCAAACTGACGCAAACGCTCTTCAAATGGATCAGTTTCGTAACAATCCAGTCCGCTACTAAGATGAGACATGTGCCACACGATGTACTTTTAAAACATTTAATCTCACGCGTTTTCATCCCTTTCTAACTTAGAAAGCACGTTGATTTGGCTTGTCTTCGATCGCCTATTTAATTTCTGCATTTACTTTAAAGTAGGCCGGTTTGTACCATTGTGTGTGTGGTTAGTTGGATAAAGTCCGCATTATCTGTCTTAACTGCAAAACGCGTTGAAGAGCCCGAACTCACCTTTCTGTGGCATCCTGCGCCGCCGTCAAAGTCCTTGTTGTCAGTACTTTTTCGAATCTGAAATGGATTGAAATGCTGGCGAATATCTTGAAAGAGTTCAGCAGCAGAATAGTTTCCAGTGATCTTGAGTACAATAGGAAATCCCTGCGAAGGAGACAGAGATTGACAATGTTGGATGTCAGAACTGCGGAGTGGCTGGAAATGTGCGGTTTGCGTGTGTGTGCATGTGGGGTGAGTGAGTGAGTGAGTGAGTGAGAGAGAAGTAGGGAAAGAGAACACACCTATGCCGATTGGTGATGGCACGAGTATTCTAATGTGTGTTCCTGCCTGGTCGGTGTCTCGCGTCTACTGCTCTTCACTGGCCCATTAGCAGAGCCTGACCTCTGTCATCATCTTCCAGCAAAACACTTCCTCCTGCGCCTTTGCCAGAGCGGGAAACGGGGCTGAGCCAGAGCTCTCTTTTCAAACCCACTAATCATTCCACACATGCAAATGCTCTTCTCACTCACACACTAAATATTGCCTTATGCAAAGCAATTGGATTGTCTGAAAGCCGCCGATTGGACGGCCAGGCCGTTCTCATCGGCTCAATTGGCTCCACAGTTGGAATACAGAAATTCTGTAGTCTACTGCTAAAGCTGAAGTCAAGTTAGAAATGGGAGAAAGGGGGTGAACAAGCACCAGATTCAAGCAACTAACGTGAGCGACGTTTACGGTTTATATTCTGCCATTGTTTAATCTGTTCCACAAGTCGAGTACATTTTCGTGCTAAAATTACAAATTAAATAACTTACGCGCACATGTTTTACTGCCTTCTTTGGGGGGGTAGGCTATAATTAGGCTGTAGTTCGTGCTGAATTTCTGAATACGCGCGGTGATATCAATAATTATTTGTCAGTATAGTAGCCAATAGACTACAAGTCTAAATGCATAGTCTATTTGTTATTGAAGTCTTTTTAATAAGTGAAATTGCTTTGTGTTCACCTCTGAGTGAGCTGTCGACATTAACATAGAGGAAAGCAAGCCATTTAAAGCTGTAGCACACGTAGAAAGAATCATATTTACTTTGTGCATTAAGTGCAGCTGTAAATAGCTCATAACGGCAGTCTACTTTCTAAAACAACCACAAACTTCCTCCACGTGCCTTTGTTGACTCTGTTCAATGGCTACAAGATACATTGAGCTTATTCACAGTTCAACCGAATGTCACGCGGTACACGGTAGCCCCGGACAAACGCTCGAAGGCTTGCTTACAGCAAACTCATTTTGACTTAAAATTTCCAAGAAGCATCGCAACTTCCGTTGCTGCTGTAAAATACATTTTATGTAAGATAAAATGAATAAAATAAAGTGTATGTAAGAGTATTTTGAGAGTAAATAAATAAAATAAAATAAATCTCTGCTGATCACACACCAGAACCGCATTTGTTGAATGTCTGACCATTATTGCACACAACAGTACACTCCAAAGCAAGTCCTCAGCCCCTGCATTTTCAGGTTACACTCAGAACACCAGTCTGTACTCGGGAGTCCTGTATTCCAATGGAGGATAGCGGGTCGGGTGGAATGTGAATCGCTTGAGGGGAAGGGGAAAGTATAGCTAAAAAGGGTGAGTGTTTTTTTGTTTTTTTTTGGAGGGGGGGGGGGGGGGGGGGGTCTGAACGCGCAGAGCATAAAATGAAGCCGTGGATGCATACACTTGACTTCTTTTGACATGAGAAAAGTGCTAAAAGTCAGAGCTCATCAATAAACTATCTTGAAAGTGAATAAGAGTCCTGACAACCATTGCATTCCTAACTAAAGTACAATGAGGAGACAAACGACACTGCCAAAGAGTTTGCATCTGAGTGAAAGACCGCCTGAATGGGAACGGGATAATGAGCTGCCTGGACCGTCATGCACTGTCATTTTGAGTCCTGCCGCGAAGCTGCCACTTCTTCTAATATTAAAAAAAAAACTTGCACAGATATTTTGTTCAGTCTCTCATGTTCCAATCGCCCCGATGCTGATGGCTAAGTGTTCGCTTTTGCACGCTGCTTTGTGAGATGTGGGCTTTTAGAAGTGACCAAAAAAAGCGAGTGTTCCTTCTTCTTCGTTACTGGCAAAGGGGTCTGCAGTCTGGCGTGCTTGGCAATGCACTTTCATGGGAACTTACCGCCGTGAGTCTACTCAAGAGAATGGATCAGAGCATTGGAATATCGCTTCTTACTTCAATCCTCGTATTATTTTGTGCACGGGGAATAACTTAACATACTTAGGCTAGACTCTTAAATGAAGAATGCGGTTTTATTTAAAGTTCCTAAGTCCGCGACAATAGGGCTACACTGTGTGAGTATGTGTTGGTGTATAGGCAGTGTATGATATAGCCTTAGCAATATAGGCTTAATTATGTATACACATGAATTTTATATTTTAAAACATGGCGATTATAAATATTTTTTCAGTTAAGGGAAGAGAAAAACTGAGTATTGATGATGAACTCAGCCTTCTCATTTCTCAATATAACCCAATTATATAATATATTATATAATATAATTAGGCCTATATATATATATATATATATATATATATATATATATATATATATATATATATATATATATATATATATACTGAATTGAAGGAGTTACTAAATGCATGTAGGCTACTTATAACTGAATGTAATTTTGGCTATGGTTAGTGCTCTTTGTTCAAATTGTAAACTGCAGCATTTCGGTCTTGTGCAATTACATTTAAAATTGTATACCCTCTGCGACTATATATATATATATATATATATATATATATATATATATATATATATATACCTCTGCGACTATATATATATATATATATATATATATATATATATATATATATATATATATATATGTAGCCTATTCGTAGTATTCGCAAAGGGTATGCAATTTTAAGTGTGAAGCTATTCGCAATTTGTTGGAAAAGGCAATTGCGAGTCACAGGTTTTACTGAGAAGTTCCAGTTTCACCACATTACACGTAGTTAACGATTCGACACAAACTAGGCTAAATAGGCTATTTTTCATTATTAAGTACAAACCCGTTTCCTTGTTCGTCACCTCACTGAAAGCGATCCAAGTTCAGCATGTTGTAAAGTTTTGATGGAAGCAATAGCTAAAATTGATGATTTATTTATAAAGTTGTAAATCCGCCCACTTGGCTTCTGTTAGGTTGAAGAGTTTTTTTGTAGGTAGGCCTATATTACTATGCAAACTGAAGAGCAAATAGTTGCATGGAAGCCATGTCCTAAACCGACTTGATTGAAGATAAACTTTTATAAACGACGTTTTAACAACTAAATGTTTCTTAGTCCATTTTCGGGAAACAAACTTCGGCAACTTCTTCAGGTTACATCTGCGATGTAAGATTATCAATTAGTCCAATTCGGATTAGTAGCAGCTAATGTCAGGCTTTAAAAAGAAATCCTAATCTTGTCGCTATTTTTCCTGCAGGCAGAGTGGTCTTTGTGTCCTGTCTAAAAAAGTTTTTAACAACAAAAAATCATTCGGGGAGGGAGACGGTGGTGAATACGGCTGACGTCATTCTTGGAGAGAGAAAGCTCTATTAGAAAACGTCAACAAAAGGGACTGGGTGCGTTGGCTGCCATTGATTTATCTGGATTTGAGGGGAAAGGAGGACCCAGGAACCAATGAGAGACTCCAGAGAGACCTTTATCATCTCAATAATTATCTAATTGTAGGGCGGGCTGGTGAGTCTTGGATGGCGATGGGGGAGGGGTATCATTGTGTTACTAAAATGATTTTTGTCTTGCCTGCATACTTCTGAGTTATTATAGGCTATAACCTAAACGTAGACCCATAACTAATGCTAAATTTAGCCTATTTCAGACACCCCTGTTAGAAATACTAAAGTAGTGAAAAGATAAGAGCACCTGTTTCCAAATGGAGAGGGGGATGTTGAAACTTTTCTGTTCTAGAAGTTCATATAGAGGCGCCATTTTAGCCTAACGGTACTTTCATTGGTTATCGGTTCACATGTCATCAATTCATAATGAATTGCTGTTGTTTCATTGGTAAAATTGTTCAGTGTTGTATTCAGTTATATTTATATTGTTATTTTATTCCTGCCTTAGAACTGCACATTGTCGCCAAGCTTACACTTTTAGGCTATTTGGATTTATTTAACTAGCTATATGATACAACATGGAACATGTATTAAAAACCAATTAATGGATTTGGAAGATGGAAGTTTTATTACAGGACAAAAATATTTATATAGGCTACAACACGTAAAACATAAATTATGTCGATATTGTGGTTGCCTAAGCCATAGGCTATGCAAAACACGAAAATTATTTGTTTAAAAGCTTAAATTTAGCCAAATAAAGTAGGCCTAATAGGCCTGCATAATTAAAATAATTTGTAATAGTAAATTGATTAGCCTCAACGTGTTACGCTTGGTGTTGTACTTGCATTTTACTCTGTAACGTAGGCTAATGTAGCCTACGGTCTTCAGAAAATAAACAATTATACGCCAAATTTGTTTGTATTTTTGCTATTTATCGCTAAATTCTTACGTGGTGGATATGTTAAACAGAAATATAGGTCAATTCCATGACTGCACTCGTTTAATACGCATTAAGTACAAAATACCATACAGTGTAGGTTTTGAGGTGTCTTCCGGTTTATGACGCATGTCTACTGAACTGTCACACTTGTCATACAGTGATATAACTTGCGATTATTAGGCTGTGCTTCAGCTTCAATTTCAGTACACTGTTAGAAAAAAGGGGTAGTACGGTAGGGGTCCGTTAAAATTCCTGTGAATGTTCCCTCACTGGGCCATATTTGTGCCTTAGAATAGCCTACTAATCTTAAAGGGTAAAGGGTACAATGGGCGTACCTTTGCGGGTAGTGCCCCAGTGACAAGCCGTTGTATCCCTATAGGTACAAATACACATTTTTTTCTGACAGAGTAAATTGTTTCACAGTAACGTATCTTATGTATGGCCAAATTTAGAAAATACCTCAATTTACTAATTAATTTATGAAATGTCATGAAATGCCTGATGTCTGGTGTGTTAACATGACCATCGTGGCTTCGGGGAAGGGATTTTTTTCTTTTTTTTTCTTCAGACGAAATGTCATTTTAAGTTATTTAAAGCAAAAATAACTACAAACCACAAAGCCTACCTTTTCATATATCTTAACGTACATTTGGTTCAGACCTAAGGAGACTTTTATATTTTTATTCAGGGGCAAACCTTCCAAGATGCTTGTTCACAATGTATTTCTTTGTATTAACTCTCGTTCCAATTAATACTTTTCACATAGACTGTAACGTAGGCTACTGGGTTGACATGTGTTACTCAAAGTCTGTCTCCAGGATTGATTCACTCTAACCGCAAAGAACGAATAAAACCGTTCTGCAAGAGCTACCGTTATAGGCCTACACAAGCTTATTAGTTGGGCGGATTGCTAAAATTAACGACAAAACCTGTATGGCCGAAAAAATAAATGCAGTATTCAAAGTTCAAAGGCCAAAACGATTGAATGAGGTTCTTAACTCCAGCATGGTAAATTATAGTACATGTCTATTTCATAGCAGGCATATCCTGGCAAAAGGCTGTCTGGTCGGAGGTAATCGTGTCACAGCTTTTTCCCTCCGCGTGACAGCTGGATAAAACACAATCTCCAATAAACATCTCTAATTAAGGAGGTGGACCTCAAAGCAGGGTGCACGATTTATTACCGCGATGTATTGTTCACTGGCTGGTTTGTCACATTGCACCTCATTTTTCAAAAGCTACTTTTGGGATTATGGTACTAGTAAGAAAGGTGGGAATTGTGATTTGAACATGTATTTTATTTCTGAATAAGACATTTTAGTTTGGGTTTGATTGCATGTCCAGGTATCTTTTGAGGGATTATTGCGTTCTATTTTACTGCTATAATAATAATAATAATAACAATTATAATAATAATTATTATTATTACTATTATTATTAGGCTATTATTATTGGTGTTGCTGTTCTTATTATTATTATTATTATTATGCACGATTTAAGTGTCATACAAACATAGATATAAGATATAAGATAAGAACAATAAGAAATTGTTCATTGCGTTTTATCTTGTGCTCTAAGTTTGCACTGAAGATTTTTTAACACATGCATTGTCAAAAGTAAGGGAAAATTAAGTTTATGCCCATTCCAGTTCTTGGCTAACATGATGTCGCTACAGATGGGCCAGTCATTTAGTGCTTTAGCCTCGTACTTCGCATAGTTTCTAGAAAATTACATAGGCCTATAGCCTACCGTTGTGTCCCGACACGATAGTTTCCTTTCAATTTGTTGACGAATATAACATCTAAAGCCTTGGCCAGAACGAACGACAAATATCTGCTATATGAGTTTTGAGCTGTACCTCAGAAAAGATCGTTAATTACTTGCTACTCCAGTTCTGCACCGGGATGCAAAAGTACTGGCACAATACGAGGCTTGCATTCTGTAGCCTATTTTCACTCCAAGTTGACAAAGGCCAAGCAGAACAAATGTTTACATTTCCGCTTCTGCTTTTAACGCAAGGCATTTTCGTTAGGGTTTCAAACTGATAGGTATAATTAATGTAATTAACATACATTTCATTTGCCTGTATACATTACATTATTTCCGATAAATCAGTGGATCGCTATTCGAAAGGAAAAGATCACATAAAGCCATCGACACGGTTATAGGTAGGCTAGTGTATCAGAAGTACACACTCATACAAGAGTTGAATGCTCAAAACTATGACAAAGTCGATTTCCATAACTTATAGGAAACTAAGTAGCGATTATATGTAAGATCAATGCATTTCAAACCTACCTGGAACAGCGGACGGGCGCTTTAGTGGTTCCGATAGCCTACTTGTTTTTGCCAGCCCAAAAGTTCCAAGAGCAAATAATGTTGAGGTTTATTGTCCAGTTTTTCACATTTGGATCTGCCAAAGAGTTTAAATGTCAATGAGAATAAAAAAATACACTCCCTTCCTTAGCACCAACTTTCCCTATATCAGCCTGAACTTCATAGTGATTGGCTATAGAGCTATGACGCCATGTCACCTTGGACAGTAGGCTACCTATCGTTCCCCTATCAGGGAAGTTGTAGGCAGACTTACAATAATACACGCACATAAAGGCATGGAAATACACAATCTATGGATATATGCAAACACACACGCACGTGCGCGCACACACTCACATACACACACATATATATATATATATATATATATATATATAGTATAATAGACATATCAGGGATCTAAAGGAGGATAGAGTATATGAAAGCTTGACATATTTCTTCTCTGTCCTTTCTTTTTGCAAAGCTTGAATGAATTATTGCGATTGTGCTTTTCGAATTTGGACCCTACTGAGCTGTTGTATCTTTTTTATAACCCCTAACATCTCACACAAGTAACACAGTTAATTCCAGATATTTATACCAATAAATTACTTTTCTACTTCTCAAAATGAGACTAACAAAAGTAAGTGGGGTACTGGCAAGGGATCATGACAGACATCAGTGAAGCAGGTGTGTGTGTGTGTGTGTGTGTGTGTGTGTGTGTGTGTGTGTGTGTGTGTGTGTGTGTGTGTGTGTGTGTGTGTGTGTGTGTGTGTGTGTGTGTGTGTGTGTGTGTGTGTGTGTGTGTGTTTATGCGTGTGTGAAGCTGTGTGGACTTTTCTAAAATCTCGATTGGGTTCCAAGTATCCTATAGTCAGAACAGGCCACCATTCTGTCTGCTATCAATAAAGTGAATGATCAGCGATCGCCGGTTTTGCTTTAGGTATTGAATAGACTTCACGAACATGAAATTGACTTCAGCTAATAACCATAATCAAAGAGCAAAATTGAGATAAAACAGGAACAACTGATTCAACTCAATGTGAGAAAGATTCACCTTCGTTTTCTGTCAAATTTGACTTAAAATGGACCATTTCGAAGATTTGCTGTAAATAGACCGACACATGTTAGAATTAGCTCTAGTCCGTTTTAATTATTTATCAGGAAAGAGCAGCTTATACGACTGACTTTGGTAGGGCAGAACCCTTACTGAGTTCATCCACGATACAGCAACTCTCTTGTGGATTAGCTACACCACAAATATCACTTTTTTCCATTCGATTTACTGGAGTATAGTAAGGTGAAAACATTTTCCATATTTATTTTTTAAATGTTTTTCTTTAGTTTTGTATGGCGTGTAAATAAATGCAAGCTTTCCAAACACTATTGGATGTATTTACATGCTATAATGCGCTTGGATATTACGTCGACCTATGTTTTGGCTGTCCTTCTTTGAAACTATGAGACATGTTGAACATCAACAAAACTACCCAATGTTAATGTCAATTTGCACAAGTCAAAAGGTAAATGTACAACCGCACTCGCACAGGTTTCTCAGGAAGTGGGTGGTCGGCTTGTGGTTTTTAAAAGGCGAGGTAGATATAGAGCTGTCACAGAAGTGTTTGGCTCATTATTTGGAGTAACTACCATTAAGGAACCGTGAAACCGTGCAACGCAGCAGGGTTCTCGAAAACAACGTTGGAAACCTCACGGCTTCGGCCCGCTTATCAGGCTGTCAATAAAATGAGATGGGATGCTAAAGCTAGGCCAGGTGCTGTCTTTCCCTCCCAGCACTGCTCCGCTCTCCAAAACCTGATCAGGCGTGAACTGAAATCTGTATAGCCAACCTTCCCACTGCTGCCTCTCTGCTTCCAAATGCATGCTTGCGCGCGCGCGCGCGTGTGTGTGTGTGTTTATGCGTATGTGTAGCTGTGTTTGTGTGTGTCTATGTGTGTGTATGAGAGAAAGAGAGAGAAGGAGAGAGAGAGAGAGAGAGAGAGAGAGAGAGAGAGAGAGAGTAGCTAGTAGTAGGCTATATATTTAGCCTACGTCGATTAAGGAGAAGGCGGTCTTTTTTAAAAAGTCCTTTAATTAAATTTTGTCCATTCAGAATTAGTAATTTTGCAGTTATTGCAGTCTCACTCTCTTTTAATTATTTGCTTCCTGTTTTGTTATCAATAATTTTAATCAACTTAAATCAGATAACATGTAGGAATATAATAAGTATTGTGATTCATATATTTAAATTGTAACGTATTGACATGGGTTTTACGTAAAATAAGTACTTAATATACATTTTTGCATATTATTATTATTATGATGATGATGATTATTATTATTATTATTATTATTATTATTATTATTATTATTATTATTATGATTAGTAGTAGTAGTGTTGTTGTTGTTTACAATAATAATTAATTTTTTGTATTTATT
>CM056391.1:27889732-27940667 GCA_029718625.1 Synaphobranchus kaupii
GTCTACGTATGGGGTGCCAAATGTAAAGTAAAACACAACACGTTTTTCCTGTGTTTTTTTCTCAGATTTAGCATAAATGTGGCATTTTCCTAAGATTTATGCTAAATGTGAGTTTTTTTACCAATATTTTTTAGACATGCTAAATAAACCTTTTAGTTGATATTTTCAGATTTAATTGATAAATCTCAAATAAGCATTTCCTAAATATATAACTTAAATGTTAAATCTGAGTTTTCAAAAATAAATATTTAAAAAAATAAATATTTATTTATATCTTAAATCTTGCATTGTAAAATAAATATTTATTTATATTTTAAATCTTGCGTTGTAAAATAAATATTTATTTATATCTTAAATCTTGCGTTGTAAAATAAATATTTATTTATATCTTAAATCTTGCGTTGTAAAATAAATATTTATTTATATCTTAAATCTTACGTTGTAAAATAAATATTTATTTATATCTTAAATCTTGCGTTGTAAAATAAATATTTATTTATATCTTAAATCTTGTGTTTTTATAAAACCAAGATTTAACATTTAAATAAATATTTATTTATATCTTAAATCTTGCGTTCTAAAATAAATATTTATTTATATCTTAAATCTTGCGTTTTTATAAAAACCAAGATTTAACATTTAAATAAATATTTATTTATATCTTAAATCTTGCGTTCTAAAATAAATATTTATTTATATCTTAAATCTTGCATTTTTATAAAAACCAAGATTTAACATTTAAATAAATATTTATTTATATCTTAAATCTTGCGTTCTAAAATAAATATTTAGAAAAAAATAAATATTTATTTATATCTTAAATCTTGCGTTTGTAAATTCAACATTTAGCTAAATATAAATCTTTAGTTTAAATCTTTTGAAAGATATACTAATTAACCCCGCCCCTTGGTGACTGGTATCCAATGGAGGGAGGAGGGGAAATAGCTGGCTTTAGTGATGGGGGTAATTGAGGGGTCTTCTAGTGAAGTGTGAAATTTGACGTTAATTTCTATATTAATTCCTGTTTGACACACATTATTTACATAACCTACACACAGATAGCATCTGTTATAATCATGTATGATGTCCAGAGAACTAACTAGATAGCATAGGCTACATTTTGGGCATGTTGGCGTTTTCTTGACTGATTTCTTATGGTGAAGTTGAATATTGAAAGCCAGCCAAGCCAAACAACAAACTCGCAGCTTGATTCAATAGATGGTTAGTGACCTAGCTCGCTAACCTGTCTGTCGGTAATGTCATAAAATAGCAGGATTCTTGAAACAAACTCGAAACATTAAAACTACCGTTTGCACTTAGGTCGCTAGCTAACGTTACTTGAGATAGGAAGCGAATTGACATTGACAAACTGCATGGGGGCCAGCAGTCTGACACGACTGGTTAATATAGTCGCGAGTGTCTGGCTAGGAAGGGGTTCGCCTACTAATGTTATTACACATTGATATGGTTACAATTGCCTAGAAATACAGACAATACTTCTGCAAACCTTGCGTCTCCGTCAAGCTAATACGGGACTCGGTTTGTTCCGTATTTTATCTTCTACTGAAGTTTCTCAACAGGGGCACCAGAGGGCACTGGTGGACTTTAAGAGATGCTCATGCTGGGAGACAAAAAAGAAAGGTCGAGAGGTGGGCTATCGTGTTATAGAATTCATAGAATTTTTATTTTGAAAAACTGTACAGTCCATGTGTGTCAAATGGTGTAGGCACCGTGTGCCTCAGTAGGTCACTATAGCAGAAATCGCAGAACTTTCATAAACATTCTATTGTCGCGCTACATAGGCCAATACACTGTGGTCGTTGTCGTTCGCAAAAAGTATAAAGGCATTCCAGCGACAGTTTACACTCAGGGGACAATGGAGGAAGAAGCAGCTTTAATAGGCTAGCCTACATCTCATTATGACTTCTGCTTTACCCCTTTTTTGTCGGAGGCCTCTGAAATAAAGTTTATAAATATCCATTTCGAGGGCACCGTATATTGTTTGGAATGTCATTCACTGCGTCTTTCATACACTTGTAGGATGTGGGTTTTGAACGAGGTAGCAAATAAAACGTTTGTAATTAAACCTCAACATTTACATTACAGTCATTTAGCAGACGCTTTTATCCAAAGCGACATACAATAAGTGCATACAGAAACGTCACTACAGAACAGATAAGACAAAGCACGTCCTTCCCATAACGTAGCAGCTATCCCTAGCAATGAACGTTGAATGTAGTTCACGGTAAGCTGTGGGTAAATCAGCTATACTACACTTCTATTCTAAATACTATTATATAGGGCTATAACATATAACATTGATGCAACTCATATTAAACGTTATTTGGTAGGAAAAGCACGCGGGCATAGCCTACGTTAGGGATGTAAATAGCTAGCTACAAGACGGGACTCATTGGGGGAGCAGCCTACAATTCTCTAGTTAGAGAATGAGCTTCAAGAATGTGGAGTAGCCTATTTCACTCGCTATCAGAATGCCACGGATCAGATGGGCTGTCACTGAGTCTAATCACTAAATTTAATCTGGCAAATCTAAGTTAGCCTACTGTGAAAGCAAATAACTTTAAAATGCATTCAAAATTAATGTTACTGAATGGTGTGAAGTGAGCCTATAGCTACTGTAAAAATCAACAGCGCTCTTTCGTCATGTCCACTTGTTTATTCTCTTCAGCTTAATGTATCATGATAATTTTTTTATATCAAACTCAACATTTTTCCAAATTTTCGGGAATTGAGTCAATGTCCATTCGATTTTTAGGCCTAAATTATGTGGTAAATTAGCGCCGCCCACCTTCCCAGAGTCCCTTATAGGCTAAATGTTATAAACTTTAAGACAAAATATTTCAGCGAATGACATAGGCTAGTAGGTGCGTTACTCTAAAAATGTGTCTTTTCCCCCACTCCAAAAGTGACGTGGTTTATGTAAATTCATCTGAAACGCAAAGAAAATGTTGTTATTGTTAAATTTTTTTGGAATACCCAATAAAAGATCATTTTTTCTCCACTCGAAGCACGACCTGTGGGAGGCGAGGAACATCAAAGTCTACCAAAAAAAAACAACAATAGACCTGGTCACTCTTTGCAAGAGAATACAAAACCTCCGCAGGGACGGCGTTATGGTGGACCTCAATAAATATAAAAGACTGACAAAAGACAAATGGGGGGGGGGGGGGGTGGACGTGGACGACTGGAAAAAAACGTGATCTCTAAAGACACACACAACCACATTTTACCGTTTTCATGGAAATTGAATAAATGACAATGTATTACATTTCAATCGGAATTCAATAGTGTTTATTGTATTATTACACTTTATTATGATCATCATTATTATAGCTTGATGTAGGGACAGTGACCTTTTTTAAACTAAAGGAATAAACTATAAAAGCACAGTAAAACGAATAGCATACATAATAAAAGCACAATAAAATAAAAGGACAAATATAGGACATTGAATTATTATTATTATTGTTTTATATTAATAACCACGTTCTGCACTTTGTATTTTATAGGCTACCGCGTAATTATTGTGGGAGCCGCTAGGCTAACTAAAATGTTATAATACTGACAAGCATCCAAAAATGCGACGCAGACGATATAAAATCGGTAAACAGGTAAACATTAAAACAAGCAAAATGACGGTGACATTGTTTTTCAACTCTATCCTTCACGTTGACAGATTATGATTTACTCTTGCAAACCACCGGTCCACAAAATGGTCATAGCAACAAATTAAAGTAGACTAACCCTTGTCAAATTAAATATTTACTTGCAATTGTGATTCATGAATTCTGAAAAAGAGCATGCGGTGTGAGGAATGTCAGAAAGACAAAGAAAAACGAGAGAAATCGTTAATAACTGGTATTATCGCTAGCTGCTAGAAGCTGCCAGCTTGCGAGGTGGGAGCTGCCGGTGAGGTGCGAGGTTCAATTCAATTCAATTCAATTTTATTTGTATAGCGCTTTTTACAGAGAACTGTCACAAAGACGCTGCACAGGGAGGTCTGCGAGCTCACAGCTCGCACAGAAGGATTGTAACCGCTCTCCAGTGTTCTATCCATAGTCACCGACACATCCACGCCTGCCTCCTGAAGTGTTTCTGATCTTTCAGACAGGTGTTTGGAGGTAGCATAGCAATGCATCTCATCGGTGAAGCCCTCTTAATCATTCTGCATTGAAATTATGAAATAAGAATAATATTTGAGTTCCACAACTGTTCAATTCAATTCAATTGTATTTGTATAGCGCTTTTTACAGAGAACTGTCACAAAGTGACAGTCACAAAGACGCTGCACAGAGAAACAGAAGGAAAATTGAGCACACACAAAAAAAACCCAGCCAGCAAAACGAGGTAAAAAAAAAACTCCCCGGTGGGAAGAAAAAGCACTCAACAGTGGCGAGAAAAAACTCCCCAATGGGAAGAAATCTCGGAAGGAACCTGGCTAGAGAGGGGGGACCCATCCTTCGCTGGCCGGCCCCGATTTAAACTAAGGGTGGGATGGATGGTAATATACTGTAATGAGAGATCTAATAGAACTACCTGGTTATGGAAGCATATCCGCGGCAAAATTCTAATGAAAATGCAAATCGGCGATTGCATTTCGTTAACATACGATGCGCGCAAAAACCATGACATAATTCAAATGAAAATGCAAAAGGTGCACATTGCGTTTTCATTTGCAAGTTATTGTACGCACTTTATCTGACAATTTGAAAATGTTAATGCAAATCCATTTCACATTTAATTTTTCTCGCCCTCTACGACACAACCCTGCCATAATGTTAATGAAAATGAAAAACCACATTTGCATTAGTAGTTTCTTGTTGCAATCGCATGTTCCATGACAAAAAGGAAATGATAATTCAATTCGCCATTTAACATATCGTTTTCATGCTTTTGCGGCACAAGAGTGACATAATTCAAATGCAATGGCATTGTATACGTTTGCATTATCATTTCCGTGTGGTCACGCAAAAACCCTTCCAAAAATCCGAACTGAAAATGCAATGCAAACTGCAATGCAAACGCAAACTGTCAAAGCTGCCCATCAAGGCGGGGCCTCGAAGAAAGGGGCGTTACAGGGGACTGTTCAAACCACTGAACATAATGGTTGTCTGTGATTTCGGTCGTCAGCCAGTTACCAGGCTAGATAGCGACATTTCCTAGTCCTCTGTGTTTGGGGATTATAGGCGAAATGATCGGAATTAAAAAGGAAACGAGGTAGCCTAAAAGTTACGACTAGCCATAGCCAGCCCAATATTAACTAAATTAATTTCACAATTTAGCCTGCTTTCGTTAATGTGGTGTGGAAACTAGCCGATAGCCTAATGTTACGGGTTTCCGTGGCCAAAACCAGCCGGCTATTCATGGCAGGCTATGCCTGAAAAATGTGCTACCTTTTTCACCGTGGGCATTTCCATCACGATTTCTATTAATTATTGTTTTCTTTTAGATAGCCTTACCCTTAGGCTATGTGCAGAGCAAAGGTAACGTAGTCCACAGAAAGCCTGAGACAGCGATCTGTACGTGACACAGCTTGAGCCTGCTAACGTTACAGCCTAGCTACCAAAAACGGTGGATTTTGTATGGTGTAACGTATAGAATCTAGGCTAATTAAATAGAAATATAAAACTGTAATTAGGCCTATTCCGCATAGGCTATGTTGTGTAGTATGGACTGTCATTCATGTCTTTACCCAGCAGATGGCAATAAAAGACTTGTAAAAACTGAATTACAGCTTCTTTTTTTATTTGGTGAAAAAACCACGTTCGTATATAGTTCTATGGTGAAAACACTGGGGAAACGACCCCAGCGGGCAACCAAAGATTTTAGATATATGACACAACCGATTTTGATCTCCCTAACTTACTCACAAAGCCCGGCATCAACCTTGGGAATTTTACCTGTAGCCTCGGCTATTGTAATAATCTATATTTAGCCTAGTCATGAAGCAACATAGCCTACAGATGATTAAATATTTGTTTTAAATTATATTTTAATTACATTATTCCGATCATTTAGCCTATAATCCCCAAACACAGAGAACAAGGAAATGTCGCTATCTAGCCTGGTAACTGCCTGACGACCGAAATCACAGACAACCATTATGTTCAGTGGTTTGAACAGTCCCCTGTAACGCCCCTTTCTTCGAGGCCCCGCCTTGATGGCCAGCTTTGACAGTTTGCGTTTGCATTGCAGTTTGCATTGCATTTTCAGTTCGGATTTTTGGAAGGGTTTTTGCGTGACCACACGGAAATGATAATGCAAACGGATACAATGCCATTGCATTTGAATTATGTCACTCTTGTGCCGCAAAAGCATGAAAACGATATGTTAAATGGCGAATTGAATTATCATTTCCTTTTTGTCATGGATCATGCGATTGCAACAAGAAACTGCTAATGCAAATGTGGTTTTTCATTTTCATTAAAATTATGGCAGGGTTGTGTCGTAGAGGGCGAGAAAAATTAAATGTGTCATGGATTTGCATTAACATTTTCAAATTGTCAGATAAAGTGCGTACAATAACTTGCAAATGAAAACGCAATGTGCACCTTTTGCATTTTCATTTGAATTATGTCATGGTTTTTGCGCGCATCGTATGTTAACGAAATGCAATCGCCGATTTGCATTTTCATTAGAATTTTGCCGCGGATATGCTTCCATAACCAGCTAGTTCTATTAGATCTCTCATTACAGTATATTACCATCCATCCCACCCTTAGTTTAAATCGGGCCGGCCAGCGAAGGATGGGTCCCCCCTCTCTAGCCAGGTTCCTTCCGAGATTTCTTCCCATTGGGGAGTTTTTTCTCGCCACTGTTGAGTGCTTTTTCTTCCCACCGGGGAGTTTTTTTTTTTTACCTCGTTTTGCTGGCTGGGGTTTTTTTTTTGTGTGCTCAATTTTCCTTCTGTTTCTCTGTGCAGCGTCTTTGTGACTGTCACTTTGTGACAGTTCTCTGTAAAAAGCGCTATACAAATACAATTGAATTGAATTGAACAGTTGTGGAACTCAAATATTATTCTTATTTCATAATTTCAATGCAGAATGATTAAGAGGGCTTCACCGATGAGATGCATTGCTATGCTACCTCCAAACACCTGTCTGAAAGATCAGAAACACTTCAGGAGGCAGGCGTGGATGTGTCGGTGACTATGGACAGAACACTGGAGAGCGGTTACAATCCTTCTGTGCGAGCTGTGAGCTCGCAGACCTCGCACCTCACCGGCAGCTCCCACCTCGCAAGCTGGCAGCTTCTAGCAGCTAGCGATAATACCAGTTATTAACGATTTCTCTCGTTTTTCTTTGTCTTTCTGACATTCCTCACACCGCATGCTCTTTTTCAGAATTCATGAATCACAATTGCAAGTAAATATTTAATTTGACAAGGGTTAGTCTACTTTAATTTGTTGCTATGACCATTTTGTGGACCGGTGGTTTGCAAGAGTAAATCATAATCTGTCAACGTGAAGGATAGAGTTGAAAAACAATGTCACCGTCATTTTGCTTGTTTTAATGTTTACCGATTTTATATCGTCTGCGTCGCATTTTTGGATGCTTGTCAGTATTATAACATTTTAGTTAGCCTAGCGGCTCCCACAACAAGTACGCGGTAGCCTATAAAATACAAAGTGCAGAACGTGGTTATTAATATAAAACAATAATAATAATAAATCAATGTCCTATATTTGTCCTTTTATTTTATTGTGCTTTTATTATGTATGCTATTCGTTTTACTGTGCTTTTATAGTTTATTCCTTTAGTAAAAAAAAGGTCACTGTCCCTACATCAAGCTATAATAATGATGATCATAATAAAGTGTAATAATACAATAAACACTATTGAATTCCGATTGAAATGTAATACATTGTCATTTATTCCATTTCCATGAAAACGGTAAAATGTGGTTGTGTGTGTCTTTAGAGATCAAGTTTTTTTCCAGTCGTCCACGTCCCCGTCCCCCCCCCCCCATTTCTATTTTGTCAGTCTTCAGTCTTTTATATTTATTGAGGTCCACCATAACGCCGTCCCTGCGGAGGTTTTGTATTCTCTTGCGAAGAGTGACCAGGTCTATTGTTGTTTTTTTTGGTAGACTTTGATGTTCCTTGCCTCCCACAGGTCGTGCTTCGAGTGGAGAAAAAATTATCTTTTATTGGGTATTCCAAAAAAATTTAACAATAACAACATTTTCTTTGCGTTTCAGATAAATTTACATAAACCACGTCACTTTTGGAGTGGGGGAAAAGACACATTTTTAGAGTAACGCACCTACTAGCCTATGTCATTTGCTGAAATATTTTGTCTTAAAGTTTATAACATTTAGTCTATAAGGGACTCTGGGAAGGTGGGCGGCGCTAATTTACCACATAATTTAGGCCTACAAATCGAATGGACATTGACTCAATTCCCGAAAATTTGGAAAAATGTTGAGTTTGATGTAAAAAAAATTATCATGATACATTAAGCTGAAGAGAATAAACAAGTGGACATGACGAAAGAGCGTTGTTGATTTTTACAGTAGCTATGGGCTCACTTCACACCACTCAGTAACATTAATTGATATAAATAAATGAATGCATTGCAAAGTTATTTGCTTTCACAGTAGGCTAACTTAGATTTGCCAGATTAAATTTAGTGATTAGACTCAGTGACAGCCCATCTGATCCGTGGCATTCTGATAGCGAGTGAAATAGGCTACTCCACATTCTTGAAGCTCATTCTCTAACTAGAGAATTGTAGGCTGCTCCCCCAATGAGTCCCGTCTTGTAGCTAGCTATTTACATCCCTAACGTAGGCTATGCCCGCGTGCTTTTCCTACCAAATAACGTTTAATATGAGTTGCATCAATGTTATATGTTATAGCCCTATATAATAGTATTTAGAATAGAAGTGTAGTATAGCTGATTTACCCACAGCTTACCGTGAACTACATTCAACGTTCATTGCTAGGGATAGCTGCTACGTTATGGGAAGGATGTGCTTTGTCTTATCTGTTCTGTAGTGACGTTTCTGTATGCACTTATTGTATGTCGCTTTGGATAAAAGCGTCTGCTAAATGACTGTAATGTAATGTTGAGGTTTAATTACAAACGTTTTATTTGCTACCTCGTTCAAAACCCACATCCTACAAGTGTATGAAAGACGCAGTGAATGACATTCCAAACAATATACGGTGCCCTCGAAATGGATATTTATAAACTTTATTTCAGAGGCCTCCGACAAAAAAGGGGTAAAGCAGAAGTCATAATGAGATGTAGGCTAGCCTATTAAAGCTGCTTCTTCCTCCATTGTCCCCTGAGTGTAAACTGTCGCTGGAATGCCTTTATACTTTTTGCGAACGACAACGACCACAGTGTATTGGCCTATGTAGCGCGACAATAGAATGTTTATGAAAGTTCTGCGATTTCTGCTATAGTGACCTACTGAGGCACACGGTGCCTACACCATTTGACACACATGGACTGTACAGTTTTTCAAAATAAAAATTCTATGAATTCTATAACACGATAGCCCACCTCTCGACCTTTCTTTTTTGTCTCCCAGCATGAGCATCTCTTAAAGTCCACCAGTGCCCTCTGGTGCGCCTGTTGAGAAACTTCAGTAGAAGATAAAATACGGAACAAATGGAGTCCCGTATTAGCTTGACGGAGACGCAAGGTTTGCAGAAGTATTGTCTGTATTTCTAGGCAATTGTAACCATATCAATGTGTAATAACATTAGTAGGCGAACCCCTTCCTAGCCAGACACTCGCGACTATATTAACCAGTCGTGTCAGACTGCTGGCCCCCATGCAGTTTGTCAATGTCAATTCGCTTCCTATCTCAAGTAACGTTAGCTAGCGACCTAAGTGCAAACGGTAGTTTTAATGTTTCGAGTTTGTTTCAAGAATCCTGCTATTTTATGACATTACCGACAGACAGGTTAGCGAGCTAGGTCACTAACCATCTATTGAATCAAGCTGCGAGTTTGTTGTTTGGCTTGGCTGGCTGTCAATATTCAACTTCACCATAAGAAATCAGTCAAGAAAACGCCAACATGCCCAAAATGTAGCCTATGCTATCTAGTTAGTTCTCTGGACATCATACATGATTATAACAGATGCTATCTGTGTGTAGGTTATGCAAATAATGTGTGTCAAACAGGAATTAATATAGAAATTAACGTCAAGTTTCACACTTCCCTAGAAGACCCTCAATTACCCCCATCACTAAAGCCAGCTATTTCCCCTCCTCCCTCCATTGGATACCAGTCACCAAGGGGCGGGGTTAATTAGTATATCTTTCAAAAGATTTAAACTAAAGATTTAGATTTAGCTAAATGTTGAATTTACAAACGCAAGATTTAAGATATAAATAAATATTTATTTTTTTCTAAATATTTATTTTAGAACGCAAGATTTAAGATATAAATAAATATTTATTTAAATGTTAAATCTTGGTTTTTATAAAAACGCAAGATTTAAGATATAAATAAATATTTATTTTAGAACGCAAGATTTAAGATATAAATAAATATTTATTTAAATGTTAAATCTTGGTTTTTATAAAAACGCAAGATTTAAGATATAAATAAATATTTATTTTAGAACGCAAGATTTAAGATATAAATAAATATTTATTTAAATGTTAAATCTTGGTTTTATAAAAACACAAGATTTAAGATATAAATAAATATTTATTTTACAACGCAAGATTTAAGATATAAATAAATATTTATTTTACAACGTAAGATTTAAGATATAAATAAATATTTATTTTACAACGCAAGATTTAAGATATAAATAAATATTTATTTTACAACGCAAGATTTAAGATATAAATAAATATTTATTTTACAACGCAAGATTTAAGATATAAATAAATATTTATTTTACAACGCAAGATTTAAGATATAAATAAATATTTATTTTTTTAAATATTTATTTTTGAAAACTCAGATTTAACATTTAAGTTATATATTTAGGAAATGCTTATTTGAGATTTATCAATTAAATCTGAAAATATCAACTAAAAGGTTTATTTAGCATGTCTAAAAAATATTGGTAAAAAAACTCACATTTAGCATAAATCTTAGGAAAATGCCACATTTATGCTAAATCTGAGAAAAAAACACAGGAAAAACGTGTTGTGTTTTACTTTACATTTGGCACCCCATATAAAATGTATCATATGAAAATGTTCGATTTACATGTCAGTAAATTAAAATGAAAAACATTCTGACTGAAAAATAAAAAATACATTACCTTGAGAATCTATACGTGATAAAAGGATCAGATTTCTTGTCAGATAAACTCTAAAATAGAAATGTATATTTTATTTGTTTATTTACTGTGCCACACATAATTATGTGCATAATTATCCTTCATAATCCTTTTCCAGTATGCAGAATATGTTAACTATCAAAATGCATTGCTTTCACTGTGAATGGAAATACACGGATTTGAAGGCATCCTTCGGTTCTTTTCAATAAATCAATCCTAAAGATGTACCTTTATTAACATTGTAATTACATACGGATGTTTAATAAACCAGCATGTGTATCTGATTGGCACTTGAAACTGGTAATTTTTGTAGAACAAAAGAAATTGAAGCATTTGGAAAAGGACCCTAAGCAAAGTGGATGTATTAAATATGTTAAATAATGTCTTGTGAATCAGATATTAATGCATGCTACTGTTATCCAACCAACCCTTCCAAGCAAGCACAACCAAGTGACTCCTTTCATCACAGAAGAAACCTGATTTCCATCTTAACATCCATTTAATGTAAGTATTTTTAGTACAAGGCTGAACCATTTGTCTGTGTGGTCATTACAAGATGACAAATAATAAGCCAACACTTTCAGAGATTAGGCCTATAGGATACATTTGAAGGGTTTACATTTGTAGAGCCGTTAAATACTGAAGTTGAGTTCAGTGACAAAAAAAGGCAAAGTAACGTTCTGTTTTTCATTGAATTTACTTTTTCTGGCATGTAAAGAAATGTGATATCAACTTAGACGTATTTATGGCAGTCTAGACTGTGAGGATTATGGCAGTGGGGGTTGGTGGCTGGATGAATGTCCGTTGGCTGCGCCGAAGAATGTGTGTCTTATTCCCTCCGACCATCTTCCAAGGCCTTTGCAATTCTGCTGAGAAGAACGAGAAAGCAAATGACATCTGCATTTGTGTGTGTGTGTGTGTGTGTGTGCGCGGACATTCAAAGACCTTCGTATTAAAAACAGCCCATAGAAAACCTTCACTGGAAAATGAAATTAAACTGCAAAGAAAAAAGAAACTCACAACAAATAACTTGGAAAGTTTTTTTTTTAAAAAGGTTAGGAATGGGTACAGAAAGATTCTCCAAGGCTTCAGATTTCAGATGGCACAGAAACACAGAAACCTGCATCTTCTACTGTACAATACAGCCGCACTGTGACCCAGTAGAGTGGGAAACAATGGTGGTGAAGGAGCAAATTTGGACCCATTACTGAAACTTAACCCTTTGTCGACTACCATTGTCTACTGTCTTAACAGAGGTGTGTGTGTGTGTGTGTGTGTGTGTGTGTGTGTGTGTGTGTGTGTGGGTGCACGTGTGTGTGTGTGTGTGTGTGTGTGTGTGTGTGTGTGTGTGTCTGTGCTGTGTGTGTGTGTATGACCTATGTGCTCAGGATGTGGATAAGTTTTACATTTAAGGTTAGCATTCGCAGTGTTGTGAATTAATTTGAATACAGCATGGGCAAGCTTTTCATTCTAGCCTTCAATCTTGAAATGAATTACAACATCTATTGTCAAAGTACTTTCATCTTATTCGAGCTTACGAAAATGATGAGTATTGTGCATGGAGATGACAAAGAAGAAGAATAACATTTGAACTACAATGGACTCGGATTCATACTTAGTGAATTACATTAATTCTAAATAACATTACATCGCTTCATTCATCAGAGAGAAAAAAATTACATTTTTCATTTCAAATCTATCAACAGCTTCATCAAAGGCTAAAGTGACAACCTGAATAGTCTTTACAAAGTACTCATCTTTCATTGACAAATCTGGAGTCCTGGATGGAGTCTATATTCCTGCTCTCTGAAAGTTTTCACACAATAAAGAGTCTCTCTCATTTTAACTTCATATTGAGCTAATTGTACAGATATGTGGCATCTGAATTGCAAGGTCTTTACTTTTAGGTTAGAGTAAAGATACTTTTGGAACATAATGTAGTTCACAGTGTTGTACCGTTAAAGTCCTGGACCTGGGGAATGCAATTTGTTGTTTTTGTCCGTCTGCATTCAAACCCAGATGAAATGATGAAACAAAAACAAAAATGATAAGGAAATCCCTTTAAATGGATGAAGTTAATTTTATGGATGAAACATACTGGATAGGGACTTCCAAAGTGCGTGCTGAATTGTCATGCACTATTTGTGTGTTAGAAAACCCAATGCTTACCATAAAAATTTAAAACAGCGTATTGCAGATAGGCCTGAGAAAATTATTGGCCACTCAAAATTGGGAGAAAAGGCAGTTTAAAATTTTTTTAAAACAAAATTATTAATAATAATTCAACAGTAATGTAGGCACCATTTGATCTATGCACAAACAGTACGAGAACATAGAGATGGAGGACGGACCTCAGCAGTCACAAGACATTCAGGGTGGAGGGGAATGTTTCAGCTACTTCCCGCTTTCCGCTTCCTATCTGGAACCAGAGGGACAGAGGCTGTGTCTAGAACGGGAAGGCAGCTGCCTCGCTGCTTTGCATCCCTCTGACGGTATCTCAAAAGGCAACAAATTTGGGATGCACTTCAAAGGCAGGATGATGTCACATAAGATTGGTGTTTACTGTTGTTCATTACACTATGTTAACTTATTCTATTGGAAAGTAACGTGATTACTAGCAAGTTAGCTGGCTAGTTAATGGAAGGCTCACATAGGCTTAAAAACATTACATACATTATTCCAATGTACTAAATAAATAAAATGCATTTTTTAGATATAACTACAACAAATGATGGAGTTTACTGTATATTCACACTGTAAACAAGCTCCTCAGCTGCCACCACACCAGACGGAGGTAATCGCAAAGACCTATGGGATGTCCTACGCGGAGAAGGATACATATGATGATGCCTTCAGAATCATCCTTCTAAGGCACCGGATTATGAGACGCACCTCAATGCCTGTCTGCCCTTAAATGCTGCTTTCAAGGGCAGAATTTTTGCCATTTGAGAGGGAGAGGTGCAATGGTCTTACGCAATACCTCTCTGTACTGCATCAGCACCCCTTAGTGACGTGACAGGAAGGTTAAGGGTGAGTGATGTGCATCTTTCTGTTAGTAAAACTCTCTTTTGGGGGTGGAGACAGGACGGGGGTGGGAGAGATCTCAGAGCACAGGGGTATTGTTTTTACGTGATTACCCTAAATTCTTAAAGCAGAGGCTTAAGAGAGCGGCTTCTCACAACGACAGCTGGGGGAATAGTTAAATGATTGGCCTCGTGCTTAATTCAATCATTTCTTTTTCCCCCCTCCACCCCTTGCTTTCCTCTACTCGTTGATGAAGGCAGTTTAAGGAAAGTGATATTTTGCATATCTGGTTAAGTGCTGCTAACAACCCCCGATATGTAAAAAAAAAAAATTAATAAAAACAGGGGGGGCAAGTGTGATCTTGCCAGGGAAGTAATTTGCTTCTCTTGAACCAATGATGGCTTGCGCTTTATGCAAATTGGTGTCTAGGGACAACAAAATCCCTCTTAATGCATATGCAGAGTTCATAAAAAAAAGATGTGGAAAAAGGGAGAGAAAGTGGTGGTGGTAGGAGGGGGGGTTTGGGTACATAAATCGCAGTCAGCACTTTTTATTTTCCGTGGGAATTGCAGCGTCCAAAATGAGAGGTCCATATCAGATGATGAGATCTCACCCACGTTCTGGCAGATGGATATCCGAGCCCATGCGAAGGTGTGGAAGCTCAATGGGAAAACGAGAGGGAGATTTCAATAAACGGGCTCTTCACCCGAACAGAAAATCGTGAGCGGGCTGCGGCCGTCCTCTTCCATACAATCCAGGAAATGCGAGGCGGGTGGGGAGTGGTGTGGTGGGTTGGGGGGAGTTTTTTTTTTTCCGTGACAGATATCCTGAGAAGCTCTGTGGCACTAGGGCCGCGCGTTCCGGATGGCAATGGCTCAAGGGTATGTACCGAATACGGCAACCCAACTGCTGGCTGATAGCGACTGGGAATGGAAGATATAAAGGCATGGAGAACAGCTTGGGGGGGGGACGTGTAAGACAAAACATCTGCTGGTACCAGTGCAGGGCATTATCAGATCGTTGTGACCATGAATTTTTTATGATCAGATGTGGGAGGGGTGGTGGTGGAAGCTTGAATGGCAGGAATTTTTTTTCCCCCTTCGCCGAGAGAATAAACAGATGCAGTAATACGAAGAGAAAACCACTGCGCTGTCGTTAATGGCGAGCGACGAAAGTCACGGTTGTTGTTTCATCGCAAAATCTTACGCACAACTTTTAAAGCCTTCCTCCCCCCCCCCCCCCACACGCATGCTCCCGCCTCTTTAATGCAGCGCCACAGACCGGCTCCTCCGCCTCTGTCTTCTTCTGTGTTGTTTTATTATTTATGCATAGCATGATAAGCATAAGCGGACCTAGCATTAAGACAGATGGGGGGAGGGGTGGGGTGGGGTGGGGGGGTCATATTCTGTTTCTGAGACATCTTAAGCAGCAGAGGAGTTCAAACATTTCGAGCCTGATGCAAAAAATAAATAATAAATAAATAATAATAAATTAGCAAGATGCTCATGGTGCAGAGTCTCGGCATCCAGGAACAGATGGAGATGAACCAAACCTGAGACATGGAAATGAAAGAAATAAAAGAAAGAAAGAAATAAAAGAAAGAAAGAAAGAAGAAGAAGAAAAATGACACACGAGCCAGCGGAGAGTTGGAAAACTTTTGTGATTCTCCCAGGAATGAAATGAAATATAGATTAGACTTTGGCCATCTTTAGCGGTAGGAGCGGTGAGAGTTGTTGGCGGCGATGGGGGCGCTCATCATTGTTTTTCCACCCTGGCCCGACGTGCGCGCTCGGGAACAGCCCCCGTATTCTTCCTGCACCCCATCTCTGAGCCCTGTCGGCTGCCCACACGCTTTCTTCACAGCGAGCCTGGTCCCTTATCTTCCTACAGATTGCTCGACACCGTATGCGCTCAGTCGCATTGTGAAAGGTGTTTTTTTGTGCCTAAGTTATGCCGAGTACCAGCGTATGACACATAGGTCTGCGAATTCAATGGGTTCATTCGACTTGCATTTTCAATATGCATGCCATTTGCAAACCGCCGTATACAGCGCCTTGTTTTTTTACATGTTATGGTGTACCTTACAACGAAGGAATAAAACTCAGTTATGCCAGAGTGGGGGAGGTGTGAATCTCATTTGTGAGTGAGAGGAGCCTGAAGCGGTCGGTTGGTAGGGGGTCTGACTCTTCGCAAAGGAATGTGAGTAAAGACCTGGAGGAAAGCGTTAATTGGACACCTATACCATCTCAAACCACGGGCTATGCATCTGCTATGGAAATGACTGTTAATTAGAGACTGGCACACAATCTGCAGCATGCAGTATCAGACTGACGAGTGTACACTGCCTCCTATAGAAGTGTCATTTCTCAACCTGCTAGTCCAGCTACACACACCCAGGTGTGCTGGCAGATTGCGCCGTCATATATATGCCTTACTGAAAATATAACAAACGCTATTATTATTATTATTATTATTATTAGTAGTAGTAGTAGTGGAGCATAAGCATTTTATTGTTATTGTCCTGAAAAGAAGTAAACAAAATAGTAAAAAAAAAACTCCAAACCTGGCATGTCTTTGGAGTGCTTCATTACTGGTATTGACAGACATAGGCCATTGACTGGGCCTCGCTATAGTTTGGTGGTGCTATTGCAGTGCTTTTTTTCTTTTGACAATGCTGCAGAGGCATGGAAATTGGAGCACATACAGTATCCCATCATTTCAACTTACATGTATGAAGTCCACCATATTGGATTTTGTGTAAAATTTCTCAGAGAAGAACATTTATCGTATCGACATGCAACATTTACTGATGCATTCTAAGGACAATTATCTTTACAGTTTTCATAAAACAATATGGCTGCAGTCAGAAAATTAATTTCAGTTATTTACACAGTACGGACATTCAGGTTTAAAGTGATAACTCCTGCAAATATTATACCAAAAATTTGGTACACCTGTAAAACAGTCCCGATAAAAAAATATCCCGATACGTAGCCATGCGTCACAAATAGGCTAGAATAGGCTAGTTTCACTGACTTACTCCATAACATATTGGGCTCTATCTTGGTAATCTTAGTGCTTTGTCTAAACGCATGGCGTAAAGTGCATTTAGGGCATGTCCAAGGGCATGTGCAACAGCTGAGAATAAGCTACCAATGGCTTCCGTCTCACCTTAGAAAAATGTGCCTGCTTGTTTAATGAATTTCGTTTGATTATGCAATGAAACATTGTCAAACATCAATTCCATGAGGTTGTTCTCATGGAGTTCTCAAAGTTCAAGCTTCATCTGAAGTTCATTACCTGCATTCTAATATTGATCAATAACATAAATACCGTTATTTTGCCTTAATGATGACAATAAATACAATAAAGCTGTCAGGTTGGCAACCCAGAGGTCCACGCATATTTTCCCTTGTTTTATAATGTCCTGCTTATGGAAATGTGACCAATGCGTTTTACTAGCAGCTTAATGCTTTACAAACAAGTCCACTTTCCCAGGAAGACTGTGAAAAGTGCAATTTAAAGCAGGTAGTTAAAATGCACATGCCGAGAATAGCATTACAATTAATTGTGAATGAATTGTTCTCTTTAAAATCGTTTTGTTCAGTTATGGTATAACAGGGAAATCAGTGGGGTTTTAATAAGCTGAGAGTATGAAAGTCTGGTCACTGTAATTAAAAAAATATGAAGGACAAAGAATAAAGCAAAAATTCAGTTAACATGGTAAAATAAAAAAATAAAAATTACCGTATGCTATCGAAAAAACCAGAGAATCCCAGGGACTGCAGCCTAGGCTATTTCAAAAACAATAAATGCAATATTCACTGGACACGGTTGTAAACTTTTTCAGTCAAAACCATTCTATTTACTTACAGGCTGTAGGCCTAGATGAACAGAGCTGTATTGTAATGACATCTGACGAGCATTTTCAGAACTCAAATGTCCGTCTTTTGCAGTGCACGAGTTTTCCGTTGAATGACAATTCACGCATTAGGTGTAATTGACAATTCGCGCATTAGGCTTGATATAGGTGTTATCAGCTCCTTTTTAATGGATAGTCATTGTGCCGTAACAGAACATTGTCATAAGTCATAGCTTGATCCAGGATAATTGCGAATAGTCATGTAACCTTACACGTACCATCGCACATCGCCTGGATGTTGATGGAGTGGGCTGAAAGCAATTTAATGCGGCATTCCCCTTCGCTAAGGGACAGGTATGTGGTCTTTGACCTATGGACCCTTTTATTATTATGCATTTTTTGATATAGCCTACACAATAATAATATTTCACATTGTAATCTTGATATTTTTAGTCATGCTTGTGCACGCCCCTGTGTGTAACAGACAGGAGGGTGTACGCACGTTGTGCACGCGCCTATGTAGATGCACTTATATGCGCCATTAAAATAACATGTAAACAACTGCGACATGACTTTAGACCAGGTTTTTGGTGGTTTTAACGCAAGCGCTTTCTGCTGGCTCAAGATAGCATTACGCCAAAAATAACCTGGCCACACCTCATCTTAAGACCAACACGCCCAGTTCACTTGCTATGGGCGCAACATCACTTGGTATTTAACCGACGTAAGCGCTAGGGGCTATAATGAACCCTGCGCCGGGTGTAAGATTGCAAAGACACTTGCATTTGGGTTAGCGCCGCTTAGCGCCAGGTGTAAGATAGGGCCCATTATGTTAAGGCATGAGTCAGTGAAACTAGCCGATTGTAGCAATGTTACATGTAGCGTTATCAAGGGATTACTTTCTCATAAAACAGTATAGCTACCACAAGCCAATAATTTTGCAGGAGTATACATTTACATTTTTTCTTCAGCCAAATGGAAAATTTACTCTGAAATGCATGGTGCTCAGTGATGAAGACTGTAATGCATTTGTACTTAAAATGTTGAGTCCGGCAACAGCTTATGCAGACTGCCTGATATGCATAGTTTATATAACTGTTAAAGGTGGCATAAAACCATTTAGCTTTGTGTGTAATAACAGACATGTCTGCAATGTTTTCTTGACACTTCCGCTCAGTTTGGCCACAAATATATATTTGTCATTAAGGCTTGAGATTTATTCCTCAACATTCCAATGCTGGATGCTGGCTTTGGATGTACTGGTAAGTGTCCATCCTTTGAGTCTGAAGCTTTTTTATTTTTATTTTATTAAAAAAACACTGGAACAGAGGTGGAATGAAGAGCATAGACTGGCATAATTTCAGTTACAAATCTATATGCCTTTGTGTGTGCTCATTTTTGCCTATTGATGCTTTATGCTTGGCCCCCACAATACTTATAATAATAATAATAATAATAATAATAATAATAATAATAATTAGTAGTAGTAATAGTATAGCCAGAGAGGAAAATGTGAATTTGAGTTCATAATAAAGTAAAGGTATAGCTGTCAGCGTTGACTGATTTGTACTGAGAAGTCAAACAAAAGACTTGTGTAATGGGCAGACTCCAAGTGGCTGATTATGTACTATGTTGTCAAGATAATACCCTGGATCGGAATATTTTTATATTTAAATGATATGACTAAATCTGTTCTGCAAGCAGACACCACTGAATACCCTTATTCTGGGTCAGGCTTGGAACAGGTTAGCTGTCCTTTTGTGTTCAGAAAGCTAAACTAAAGTTGAAATCAGGATAATTCCTTGTGTTTCCCCTGTACATCTCTCTTGAATACCACTTTGCTTGACACTGACAGAGCACTCAAGCCCAACAGCTGTAAAGTGTGGCTAGAATATTTTACTCAATTAAGGTCAAGAATCCTTCCTTCTCTCAATGTTGTTGATAAACAATCTGTAGGGCCAAGGATTCAAATTCATTTATTTATTCATTTTTGATCAAATTATGAAACCGGAAGTGTTGCTGTTCACTCCAGATGTATTCTCTCTCTCTCTCTCTCTCTCTCTCTCTCTCTCTCTCTCTCTCTCTCTCTCTCTCTGTCTCTCTCTCTCTCTCACACACACACACACACACACACACACACACACACACACACACACACACACACACACACACACACACACACAATTATCATGTATTAATTATCCTTTAACCCAGTCCAACAATTAAAAGCTAAATCCTGTCCTGGTCAACCCCACCCACTATTTGAAGTTCTATAATTTATGTATTGTATTGTGGACAAGTTCAGACAGACATTTCAGATGTACAATATCTGAGACAAATTACTCCCTTTGCTATTTAATTAAACCTACTCTATTGTCTCAATAATCAGGTTGAGACATTCGACCCCAAATATCTGTGTTTTTGCAAGGTGGTATGCTAATACCTCAGATAAGAAAAAAGAATGACAGCCATCTTCCTTATGTACGGTGACTATCAGACAAGGACATGCAGCCTCTTTATTTCTGTTCACGCTAAGGTACTTCCGGGATTCGGTCTGATTGCCCCAGAGCGTCCCATTCATTCCTAAACTCTAAATATTGTTCTAATTTCCATAAGTAAGTTCAGAGTTCTCCACTTTCAGAGAACATGGAATACACTCTGAACTGTGGGAAATTTTATTCAAATGGAGATGATGGATGGAGTATCCTAATTCAAAAATGTGTATGCTGGTTTTCATTCCAACCACAATTGCAATCTCCAGATTTTTTTTTTAGGGATTATTTACCCTCTTAATCCACATTATGTCAGAAATACTGATGTATGCCACCAAGAATAAAATTTCCATATTCACATTGTGCATATTGTGCTATACTGCAAAGGAACACATAACAAGAGGTTACACAAAATATTTCACTGATAAAATTGAAGACAGGTAAATCAATATTCTCCTAATTGGTGAAAGTGTTGACCTGGCCATTAAAACTAGCCATTTGATTTAAGAAAATGATTATTTCAAAGACAACACAAATTATAATGAGCCAAGCCTGCATTGTGTTAATAATTTTAAGGAGAAACTATGAGAGATCTTAAACACATGTCTTCAGCAACCGTAACTGGCTGTAACAGAAACCAGCATACACAGGGTCCAAGGGCCAAGTTTGTGAACCACTGCTCTATAGTGTCTCAATTGAGGTCTCACTTTGCTGTTTTTGGTTGTGCTTTTAATAATTTAAAGGGACAGTTCACCTAAAAATGAAATTTTTTATATGTTTCACCATACCTGGACTACTATCTATCAATCAAAGTAGTTTTGCTGAGAACTCATTAGTTTTGTATATATCTGCTGAAGCATGCCAGTATTCTGGAGCTTGTCAACACGTGTGTCCTAGAATACTTGTGTGGTTTGGTTGATACTTTGAGATACGTTGAAAAAAAAAACATGAAATGCTTCTGGGTGCTAGTGGAATAAATAAATAAATAAAAAAACAAGCATACTACTCATGCACAACCATGCACAAGAAGATCTGTGGATGTCTGTGAGTAACCCTGTCATTATATTTGGAAAGAGACTGATGATGTTTTTCGAATGTACATTTTTGGCGCTTTGAGCCACAAACTTTGTACCATTGAGGTCTGTTCTATCAGGGTGATATCACAGTGAGCTGCAGCAGATATAAACAAAACTAGTAAGTTATCAGCGAAACTACCTGGATGGATAGATAGCACATTGTGTATGTAGAAACATATCAAAATAAAAATTTTGGGTGAACTATCCCTTTAACTTTTCCAGACAAAACTAAAATCACGGTGATATGTAGCGCAGATATGAAGCACAGCATTTTCCATTAAGCAATTCAATTACTTCCCCCTTTTTAGGGGTGTGGTTTTTGAGACAAATTTTGGACAGTGGTAAGTGTGAAGGGTTGATGGTTGAAAAAAGCCAGTGAGATCAATTAGCTGGACGTACATTTCCCCACCCAGCTCATAGAGAGACACAGCCATGTTGAATCCTGGATGCTACTCAGCACACACATGATGCAACCCCTGCACCTGAAAGACGAAAAATGAAAAAGACAACATTAAAAAAAGAATGCAAAGAGGATTTGGTTGGGAGGTGAGATCTGAAAATTCCCGTCTGTCTGTAATCCTCCCCCCTGGGTGAGGTTTCGGAGGGGGGGGGGGGTGGGGGGGTGGGGGGGTGAGGTTTCGGAGAGGGGGTGGGGGGGGGGTTGGTGCTCTGTTCTCCTCCACCACATCACACAAAAGCGGGGATGGAAAATGAGAGAAAAGATTTCACCCAAAGCTCGAAACAGTGTGAATAAATGCAGAATGTAGAATTTAGTGTCCACGTTCTGCACTATGCACTGACACCCCAGCTCCGACTTTGGAGTGTGGGGGGGTCAATGATAAACGTGAATTTGGATCATTCATCTTCCACAAAAAACACATCCTAATAAATAAATGAATATGTCCATGTGCAATGTTTAATTCAGTACTGTGAATACAAGTGGTGACGGACAGAACCGTGTTGCTGTCTTTAAAAGGAAAATAATGCTTGAAAACATTGTGGGGCTTTTGTTTCAGATAAAAGTTATTTCATCCTAATTAATGATATAATTCTGTACATTTTTTCCCCCAAACACTGAGGGCCATATTTTGGTGACAACATTAGTGGAAATGCTTCTAGGTGCTAGTGAAATTGCTAATTTGATCATGCGCTAACCGCATATTTTCACCTCTTTCCAGCTTGGTAGTTTTGTGGTCTGCAATAAACCTGTTTGCGGTAAAAAATAATAATCCAGGTATGGTGAAACATATAAAAAAAAGTAATAAATAAATTATTAAAAAACAAGCATATCAAACATAACAAAACTGCCAGTTCACTTATGGGCTTGATGCAGATGTATTAAAGGGAAAGAAAGTGGCCGGTCTGATTGGCCACTGTGAAACCAAACCTCCACCCCACAGGTAATTTATTCCTCTTAAAACCAAACTCTTTTACACAGTGCTGCAGGTGCACAACAGCCTCTAGTCACACAATTACAAAAATTTAGTTGGACACGCCTGCATTTGCCAGCACCTTGCATTTATTGCGTAAACAGGGCCCTGAGTCACATGAGGGAAAGGGCATCACACATCTGATTGGACTGCTTTATTTCACCCATGTGACTGTTCAGGAGCAATCACTTCTCCACAAAGTGGTAATAATAATTCAAGTCCTAGAGAATGTCAAACCTGGACCCAAATAACAACAGAGAGCATAAAACATATGGCATTTACATACCATAGTAAAATGGAATTAAAAATACGAGAGGGTTGTAGCCCCTATGGATTGTTGTAATTGTACTCATTCATAGGCCCTCATATTGAGACCTCACAAGGGGGCACATACAGACCATGACGTCACAGGAAATCAGCAAGTTAAGCACTGTGGGGAAGGCCTGTTGTGTCTTGGGCTGTGTCCGAATCAGAGCTCTATCTACCGTGTCCTGCGTACTAGCAGTAGCAGACCAGGGGATTTACTCCAATCGCTTATTTTATCCGTCCTCGCCTCACCCGGAAATTGATCAAGGTTCGCCATCTTTAAGGACATTCCAAACTGCTAAATGCTCCTCGGAGGAGCTAGGAATGAGGAACCTCCCGGATGATGCTTCAGCGAGGAAACACGAGTGTAGCCTTTGTGGAAGCCTCTTCTTGTAACGTGTGAAGTGAATAAATTATCCACCACTCCACATCTGCCACATCGCGAGTACACTCCTGCACAAATGCAATTTTACCTTTCCATTTATTATAAAGCACTATATGACACTCATTCTTTATGACTAACAAAAGCCACGTTTATTCAGGAAAAAGAGGATAAAAAGCATTATAGTTAAGCATGTAAGCATAATATGACGCTGACGATTGAGCAAGGATGTTCAAAAGGCAAAAAATATCCTTTGCACTATTTTTCAACCATACTTTTGAAGTGTCATAAGATAAGTCCCACCCTTTTGTTTTGTGTTTTTGTTGTTTTTGGAAAATGTCAGCCAAGCTGCGCCTCATTTTTAAAGTGAAGCTGCAAGTTATATTTATGAGACCAAAATGTGTGTTTACTTCCTGAAAAGTATGCTCTCTGAGCAGGGACATACTTCAGTTAAAAGCTGGTAAAGTTCTTGCTTGTAAAGATTTCCATTTTTAACCATGTTTCAGCCAATTTTTCTCATTCTGAATCACAAAACTCCATATTAGCAAGATGCTAGATTGCAAGATGAAACTATCTACTCTTCTTCTGTCTACATCTAGAATGTGCCATCACAATACACACTGGAGCCATCTGAGTACAATATGAATAAGTACAGTATCTGGCAAAATTATATTATATATTATAATCTATGTTCCTTCCAAATCTTTAAACCGATTTTATTTATTCAGATGCTTCAGTATTTTAACTTTGTGTTACAAAAATAACACAACATACCATGCTATGTCATGATGCAACAAAAAAAAAAACACATACAGATTTCTGGGAAACACAACAGTGGCAGGCTGGAAAGGTTTTTTGTTTGTTTATTTGGATTTTTTAACACAACACACTGCTTCGGCAGAAAACAGCACATTAGACTGGCAGCCTAGGCAGGGATTTCCTTTAAACAAAGATACATGGACATATTTATTGCTGTGAAAAAGAAAGTACACCCTCTTTCAATTCTATGGTTTTACATATTAGGATATAAACTAGTCCTCACCAAGTCTTAACAGTAGATAAATCTAATCTCATGTGCCTCATAACACACACAAATTTTACCTTATCATTAATGAGCCGACATGCAGAAGCCATGTGTGGAAAAAGTGCACCCTTACTGCTTCCATATCAATTAAGAAGGTAATTGGAACCAGGTGCAGCTAATCAAGTGCGCAGATTAGTTGGTCACCTGGAAGTGGCACCACGTGTATGTAAAAGCAGAAACGTTGACAGTTTGGTCCGGAGCATCAGGTCTGTGTTAATACAGCATGCCAAGAACAAAAATATAGCTATGATGATCTCAGTTAATTGTTGCTTATCAGCCTGTGAAGGGCTATAAAGCCACTTCCAAACAATGTGAAGTCCTTCACTCAGATATGCATATATGTCTGGTATTGGCAATAATTAGTAAAAATGCCCATATATTGTAAAGTGTTGCAATATCTGAATATTATTTAAATATATTGGCAGTATATATTCATTTCCAGATTCTTGGCTGTGTCCGAAATGGTTCCCTATTTAATATTCAGGGGTCAATTTATTAAGATCCCAAATAAGGGGTGTTATTTAGTGGGCGCAGCCAAAGTATTTGCACACTTTGCGGGTGATCAACAAAGAGTCATTATGCAAATGACTCCAGCCGCAAACAGCCATATTTAAATGATAGATTTTCCATGTTTGGAATGGTTACAGTTACAGATGTTTGTCAGGACTGAAATTATCGTAACTATTCTTACTAGCACTAAGCCTACTCCTGCCGTTACTGTCACGTAAAATCACATGTCCATGTGCTCATGTTTTTTTAATTTTTATAAAGTTTTTATTTGCTGTGTTATTCACTGTTTGTTGTAATATACATTGTATTGCTTGTTTGATTCAAATACTAGTTACTCTTGTGTTATGCTTCATGAAATGTATTCTTACTGTTTGTGAGGTATGTATCCACAAATTCACTTCTTGTGTATTTTGAGTGTTAGTTAGAATGGGCCAGTTAATTAGCCCCCATTGTTATGTAATCATTCAGAACGTTCACATCTGGATATTCCATGCACAACCGTATGTGTCTTGCTACAATGACAGCCGTCATCTTATCGATTCCGTGTCTTTTAATACCTGCTTTCCATTTGTACTAAAATGCACCTGCAAATACCTTTCCAAAACTTCCTTTTGGGCTTAGTAAATCACTTTACACATGCTAAAGTAATCTATTTGCATGACTTCCTCCCGCTATTTTCTGGGGATATACGTAGGGATGCCCAATTTTGCATATTCATTCAGGCTAACCTGCAAAAATTAGAAATCAACGTATCTTTCCATTTTAGCACACACAATCCTCTTTACACCTCGTTAATTGATCACCTTTGACAATTTTTTGCAGGTGGTAACAGTTTTGCAGATGCTTTTGTACATGCAAACCTTTAGTAAATCAACCCCATAGTGTACTATTTTGGCCGTGTGCCATCTTGGTCTAGTGTCTGAATTCTCAAATCAAATTTTGCATGCATTTTAGGGAACTAGAAATATCATACAATTCATCGTAATTTCTAGTAAGCAACCGTGGTCACTAGAAAGGTGGAAGTGAACCGTGATGCTTTGCAAACTGTTTGCAAAGCTTTTTTTATTAAAACCAAGTGTATCCATAAGTGGCACAGTTTGCTCGCTAAAACGTTCTGTTCTTATAGTTGACATTACTTACGAATCGCCATCCTCCATGTCTATCGGCAAAAACCTTTTTTTTCACATAAGCAAGTCAACGCCCCATCTCCCCTCTTCTTGATTGATGGGTATTCAAACTGCGCAAATTAATGTTAGCCCTTAAAGGGATAGTTTGGAATTTTGGACATAATATCTCAATTACGACTTACCCATGATGTAGTTGATTGATGGAAACCATTTTCAGATAATTCCATGCTGTCCCTTCTTTTGGACATACACACATTGCTAATGCTAGTGCAACTCGTAGGAAACTACTAGCATCCACTACCAAACGCACTTAAACACTCCACGGTGCACCCAAAGCAAATAAAATATGACGACAGTCTATCGGGGTTATTTTCAGTGATTATACCATCATTTTTCAAGTCAAACTATCGTTGAATCCTTTACTTTGTGCTCACCTAAATTCTCTGTGGAAGTACGGCGTTAGTTTAGTAGGTAACGTAAAGTAGCCTATAGCTCTGCCGGCAAAAAACAATATCGCACATGTGAAAGAATCAGACTCGTAGTATTGTTAGCTAACGTTCAGGTAAGATGGTATTTCGGTGTGTATTTCAAGGTTGTTCAAATCATGCAAAAAAAATGGGCACCACAAAGTTTTCACCGATTTCCAGTGGAAGATCAACAAAGAAAACAGCTGTGGCTTCTTGCTGCTCGCATGGATGTCACCAATTGAGACTCTAAAAAAGTTTGTAGTGACCATTTCACGGAGGATGACTATGTGAAAATCAAAAAAGGACGGGCGGGACACCCTCTACTGAAGGAGACTGCTGTGCCATCACCTGTTTTTCTTCATGCACCGAAAACAACTGACGAGCAGGTAACTAATAAATGATTGCATGCGTGATCTATCTATTCAGCTAGCTAGCTAGCTAGTTGCCATGATTGGGAAGTCATGGAAGTGGTCAAACTTTTCCTGCAAATTGGTAGCCAGTGTGCTTGCTTGTATATGCTGTGTTATCCTGTGGCATGTCTGTGTTTAGCTGACTTGTTGTCTACCAAATATGTAACTTTACGGCAAAACGGATTGTGTCGGCAACTGTGGAGTACAGCAGATATCCTACAGGCAGATACCCTGGCTAATCTACAGCTAGCTCCGCCGCCGTACTTCCACTGAGAATTTAGGTGAGCAAAAAGTAAAGGATTCAACGATAGTTTGACTTGAAAAATGATGGTATAATCACTGAAAATAACCCCGATAGACTGTCGTCGTATTTTATTTGCTTTGGGTGCACTGTGGAGTGTTTAAGTGCGTTTGGTAGTGGATGCTACTAGTTTCCTACGAGTTGCGCTAGCATTAGCAATGTGTGTATGTCCAAAAGAAGGGACAGCATGGAATTATCTGAAAATGGTTTCCATCAATCAACTACATCATGGGTAAGTCGTAATTGAGACATTATGTCCAAAATTCCGAACTATCCCTTTAATATCAAACGGTTTTCCCCTTGCTGGCTCCGCCTATGTGTCTATGACACGTTACCGAATGGATCTATCGCTCCTCCCCCCAACTGTAACTCCTCCCTCCTCCCCTCTCCCATCTGTGCTCTCTCATTCCAGCCCAATTCGCATCTTTTGAAATTGTGAAGTGGGCGGAGACAGAACAAAAGCTGGTGTTTATTACCCCTTTAATTGAGCTGCAGCTCGTCAAAAGCAGTACCTCTACAGAAGTCATGTTTTGAGAACCGGCTAGATGGAATGTTAATGGTTTTGTAGCTATACAGGACAGACATGTACCCTAAGTGACGGCACTGAATGATGCCAAAAGACAGCGTTTGCTGTCCGAATTCATTGTTTATTTAGCACACTATTTAGCGCCCTATATTCACTAGATGGGGATTTGGGAGTAGTGAGCCATTTCAGACACAGCCCATGAATTCCTTGGTCATGTGTTGTTTTAATACTTTTTTGCTTTCACAAATGGCCCGAACATATTTAAAAATGAGACTTGCAAAGGAAAAAAAAAACCTATATTGGCCTGTGCCAAGATTGGCTTGCTTTCACCCTTGGCTAAACGCCAGGTTTTCAGTGGGTGGGGTTGGCTGGGGTTCGATTCACATCCATAAGGCCCAAAGACGAGCAAAATCCTTTCTACTTGTAATATTAATAATGCTCTTGCCACTTTTGTGCGGGCAAGCAAAACTGGAAACGGTCGTTCTGAAGCATTGCGCCTTCCCTGGATGCACGAAAAATGAAATGCTGTTTTCTTTTCCAAGAAAAGAAGAGACCCACAAGAAATTTATTTTATTTCTGGAGGCCCACGAGCACTGCAATTGCAATTACCACAAAAGTTCATATTTGTAGTGTCCATTTCGCTAGGAGGACTTTACCAACTATCTACAGAAACAATGTGGCATTGCTACACAGCTAACGCTGATGGGTGGTGTAGTGCCCAAATGTTGCTGCTGGTGACACTCCTGGTTGGTCACTGTCGTAGAACAGATGCGTACCAGTAAGTAGGCCTACCGTTAGCCAGTGGCTGCGGCTTGCTGTAGCACTGTGGGCCTAGAACCTCCCACTTTAATCATTGGCCCACAACAATTTTTGAACTGAAGCAGGTGAAAGTGTCATCCACTGACTGAGCCAATCACAGCTAAACATAGCAGATCAGAAGCACCCGCTACGCACACTACTCCATACAGTATGCCTACAGTCTGGTACAGTCGCAGTTTGTCTAGCAAACCTGCATGATGGTAAATATCGAACCTATAGCTAGCTATGAGTAATGTTATCTAGCTTTCCGTAACGCAACGTATCCGAAAACAGCAAACCAGTCCTCCCTTTTCCAGTTTGTCAAAACAATTATCATAGAAAATATGGCGTAGAACATTGATTCAGTGTAGCATTCTTAATATGGAAAAGGAATTGCAAGTGTGACGTGAATATTTCTGTAAAGTGTGAAGTCGATCAAATGAAACAGTGGTAGCGTTATTGTTAATGGAAAAGCAATTAACAGTAGGCTTAACTTGTTGATTGGTTTTTGCTTTGTTGATCTGTTTCAGCCTAAATAGTTTTCAGTATCTACAGTTTTTCTTATTGGTAGCTGGCTTGTCCACATATACATGCTTACACACATGCTTGCATCATGCATATACTCACAAACACACACATTTAAATTCTGTATTTGAGACCACAGACCCAATTTTTTTTTTTAAATGTCAGAGATGTCGTTGACCTTGTAAATTATAACACACACACACGCACACGTGTGTGCACACAAACACACACACACACACACACACACACACACACACACACACACACACACACACACACACACACACACACACACACTAGCCATTCATTTGAGTGTAAACTGGAGAGAGATAGAGGGCATGGCTGGGCGTTGCAAAAGCAGTCCTCAGGCTTCAGTGACAGTCACAGGTAAGAGGTACAGCAGCCGGTCTCTGGTGGCTTTTCACACCGGCATGATTTACTGAGGGAAAGGTGACATTAAACAGCTCATTAAGTATGCAAGGATGCAGCACTCTGAGCTGATGTGCTCCTGACACTGTTAAAATATGACCGCTGTCCACAGCTATTGGAAATTTCCCTCTCGGAAGATGCATTTTTCTTCTCTCAGGTGGCACAAGACACGTATTAAGGACTGTGTTAGTAATATTAGAAGTATTACTTGAAGCACCAATGCAGTAGAATTAGGTACTGCAGCAGCAGCAGTAATGGTACCACAGTCTATGAATGGCACTAGCAGGCGTAGCAGTACACTCATTACTTGTTTTAACAAACATTGGCTTTATTCAGAAGGTTCTCCACAGGCCGGCAACTGCTGATCTATCATTGACTTTGGCACTTCACCTTGATTGCTTGAATAAGTGCCCGTCTATAAAATGGACAATGCTTTAAAATGAAAGGCATGTAAATCCCTCAAGATAAGGGTATGTGATTTGCAAAGCAAATGAATAATGCAACAAACTTTGCATTTGCCTGTCTATACCAAGAAACCTAATGTGTTATGAAACTCCTGACTGTAGCGTTGTGTCTGTTTGCTATCTAAACTCCTTTATGTTCATGCCACTTTTTGCATTTTTCAGCTCAAAAGCCTGACAGCAAACGCAGAAAAAATACATTCATTTAACATTTTGGAGTATATATAAAAAATATAATAATAAATTAAATATCAAGGCTGTCACGTGAAGGAGTTTTTCTATTCCTTTTGGGTACGCACATGCCAGTGAGAGGGCCTCTGTCATGTCCTTTTTAAGTTTTATGGAGGGGTTGGTACGTGTAGCAGACACCAATGGTACTTTGTGTTAAAAGAGCCGGACAGATCTTCTATAAAATAATCTGGCCTAGATGTTTCTGTCTGTTTACGAGCTGCCGTTATTGTTTTCCAGCTATATGCAAAGCTGCTAATTAGCACGTTGTGTCGTTAGGTGTTCCATTCCATATTTTTGACAGTATTTTTAATGAGAGTGTTTATGGTGGGGGTGAAAGTATTTGAACACCGCCTAAAAATAATAATAAATACATTTGAAAGAAAACCTTTTCCAGGGCCTTTATAGTCAATCAGCTAAACAGTGGAGTCCTTTTTTCCCCACAAAGGTGTAAAATATAACATGGAAATCCAGTGTTTCGCGCTACAATAAACTGCTCCCATTTTCTTCAGTCTTTTATCGTGGTAACAAAGTTGAAATGAGTGTAAGTCAGGCTTCCAGTGCTCATTGTTAGAAGACAAAATGCACTGAAAGGTAAAAATGTGTTAATCATGTAATGGTTGTATGCCTGGTAGTTTACACCACACCTAGAGAACCAGACTTTTTGAGGAAACCCATAAATTATTTCTTCACTCTCAGTCACAAGAACAAGCGCGACATTTGAACTGGAGTACCTGTGTTCTGTCAGACTATTAGAAAATGTAATAGTGCGAGGCTCGTCTCTCTAACACCACAGCGGATTAATTGATTATACATTTTTTCTTACCTCTGAGGAGATATGTTTTAATAGCTTCATAATTCTTTCCTGGTCCTTGATGGGTTAAAACTGAGCCAATTACAATAATAATGGGTTTAAAAGGGTCTAATTAACAAATAATAATTTATATGTAAAAAAGGGATAATGAATTTGATAACATGGATATTCATTATTAATATTCCATTCAGGATTGCAGGACCTCTTTGATGTGATCCCTGTCGGTATAACTGTTGCAGATTGCAAATAGGTATCCACACTGGAGGTCAGACTGAAATAAGGAGACATATTTTTCAACTCATCTCTCTATCTCTCTCTGTATATATACAGTTCCCTCCACTATTATTGGCACCCCTGGTAAAGATGTGTAAAAAGGGTTCTAAAACATTAACTGTTTGGTGAATTAGTTTAATCTCACATTGAAAAAATGAGAAAAATCCAACCTTTAATTGAAGTAAATTTATTATGAGAGAAAAAAAATCCCTCATCAAGAAATAATTATTTTTAACAAAACCATGTGTGCCACAATTATTGGCACCCCTGCATTTACAGTCAAGCCGGAAAGTCTCCCCACCCCTTTCACCTTCTCCACGTTTTATTACATTACAGACTTATACTACAATAGATTGAGTTCATTTTTTGCCTCAAACATCTACACACAATAGTCAATAATGACGAAGTGAAAACAGGTTTTTAGAAAATATGCAATTTTATTTTACTGACAAAAATAGGTTATTTAGGGGTTACATATCTGTACACACCCTTAGCCTAATACTTGGTTGCTGCACCTTTGGCAGCGATTACAGCTTCAAGGCATCTTGGGAAAGAAGCTACGAGCTTGGCACACTTGTTTCTGGACATTTTTGCCCATTCCTCTTGGCATATCCTTGCAAGCTCCGTCAGGTTGGATGGGGAGCGTCGGTACACAGCCATTTTCAGCTCTTTCCACAGATGTTCAATTGGATTCAGGTCTGGGCTCTGGCTGGGCCACTCAAGGACATGCAAGGACATTCTCCGAAGCCACTCCTTTGTTCTCTTGGCTGTGTGCTTCGGGTCGTTGTCATGTTGGAAGGTAAACCTTCGCCTCAGTCTGAGGTCCAGAGCGCTCTGGAGCAGGTTTTCTTCAAGGATCTCGGTGTACTTAGCTGCATTCATCTTTCTCTCTATCAGGACTAGTCGCCCCGTTCCCGCTGCTGAAAAACTTCCCCACATCATGATGCTGCCACCGCCATGCTTCACTGTAGGGATGGTATTAGCCAGGTGATGAGCGGTGCCTGGTTTCCTCCAGACGTGACGCTTGGTATTCAGGCCAAAAAGTTCCATTTTGGTTTCATCAGACCAGAGAATCTTGATTCTCATGGTTTGAGAGTCCTCTAGGTGCCTTTTGGCAAACTCCAAGCGGGCTGTGATGTGCCTTTTACTAAGGAGGGGCTTCCGTCTGGCCACTACCATAAAGGCCTGATTGGTGGAGTGCTGCCTGGATGGTTGATCTTCTGAAAGGTTCTCCCATCTCCACAAGGATACGCTGGAGCTCTGTCAGAGTGACCCTTGGGTTCCTGCTCACCTCCCTGGCCAAGGCCCGTCTTCCCCGATTGCTCAGTTTGGCCGGGCGGCCAGGTCTAGGAAGATTCTTGGTGGTTCCAAACTTCTTCCATTTACGAATGATGGTGGCCACTGTGCTCTTTGGGACCTGTAAAGCTGCAGAGATTGTTCCATACCCTTCTCCAGATCGATGCCTTGACACAATCCTGTTTCTGAGGTCTGCAGATAATTCCTTTGACCCCATGGCTTGGAGTTTGCTCTGACATGCACTGTCAACTGTGGGACCTTATACAGGCAGGTGTTGGCAATCCCCAATCATGTCCAATCAATTGAATTTATCACAGGTGGACTCCAATTAAGTTGTAGAAACATCTCAAGCAGTATCAGTGGAAACAAAATGCACCTCAGCTCACTTTTGGGTGTCATATCAAAGGGTGTGCACACTTGTGTACATATGATATTTTACATTTAGATTTTTTATAAATTAGCACAAATGTCTAAAAACCTGTTTTCACTTTGTCATTATGGGCTATTTTGTGTAGAATTTTGAGACAAAAAATGAACTCAATCTATTGTAGAATATGTCTGTAACGTAATACAACGTGGAGAAGGTGAAAGGGGTGGGGAGACTTTCCGGCTTGACTGTATATATAGAATATGTACAAATGCAGGACACATTATGCTGGAACAGTATGGAATACATGGTTGGTAAAATGGCTGTAAATCATCAAGGGTCTGAGATCAAACGAGCTTCAAACCAACACTCTGTTGCCAGATATGCAGTAGATATGGATGGATCACTTTAAGGGTTGTTTCACCTGACAAATTTTCCTAGATGTTAGATGTTACAGGAGAAGACTCTGTTTTATTGGCAAAGGGAGGTTGTACAAAGTATTAAATGCAGAGGTGCCAATAATTGTGGCACACATGGTTTTGTTAAAAATAATTATTTCTTTATGAGGGATTTTTCTTTTCTCAGAATAAATTTACTTCAATTAAAGTTTGGATTTTTCTTGTTTTTTTCAGTGTGAGATTAAGCTAATTCACCAAACAGTGAATTTTTTATAACCCTTTTAACTCATCTTTACCAGGGGTGCCAATAATTGTGGTGACTTAGAGCCATTTAGCCAACCATGTGTTCCATACTGTTCCAGTGTAATTTATAGCTAAATCGAGTCCCACCCCCCAATTCCCATAGAGATCCATTCAAATGCAGAGACATTATATTATCGCTCGTAAGAGTACCAAGAAATAAGATATCAAGAGTCTTGATGTTGTTGGGTGACATCAGGAAGTCATGGTATGCAAAGGATATGCGACCAAATATTAAAAGATTACTTTATTTTATATATAAATGCAGGGGTGCCAATAATTGTGGCACATGTGGTTTTGTTAAAAATAATTATTTCTTGATGAGGGATTTTTCTTTCTCATAATAAAATTACTTCAATTTAAGGTTGAATTTCTTTTCATTTTTTCAGCGTGAGATTAAGCTAATTCACCAAACGGTGATTTTTTTAGAACCATTTTTACTCATCTTTACCAGGGGTGCCAATAATTGTGGAGGGCACTGTATATATATATACAGTATATATGTCCATTTGTGTGTGTGTGTGTGTGTGTGTGTGTGTGTGTGTGTGTGTGTGTGTGTGTGTGTGTGTGTTTGTTTGTGTGTGTGCATGTGCGCGTGTGCACAAAAACCACAGTAGTACAGAAAAGTTAATTTCACTAATTAAGCAGCAATGATTTTCAAATGACTGCAATTGTGTTATTATAAATTATCCCATCATTAGGTCTTCATAATGAAACAATAAAATGTCGAAATACAACTGGATACATCAAAGGTTTGCTAAATTACTCTAAGATTGGATAAGGATAAGTCCACAAGAAGAACACTATGCTGACACAATTATGAATGGTGATTAGTAACCCCTATTGTGGCATGGTTTTGTAGTGTATTTTGCTTTAATATAAATTAAATTAATGATTATAAGGTTATGATGATTTTTGGTACAATAATGCAGCGGGAATGGGGTATTATGGGATAATAATACATTCATTGATATGCTTAATATAGATAATAATGAAACAATACTTTTTATGCCTGTGTGTGAAGTATGTTGGAACTCAGGGGAGTGCAGGCAATTTGGAAGGGCAATTTCTCTGGTGTTCTAGCATCCTGTTCCTCTGTGATTTGCAGATGTACTTTTAGTGGCGAACCAAGGCCATGCCATAGCGTCTGTTTTGCTCGTAGCCTCAGGTTGGGTTAGCAAGTTCACTTTAGACAGGAACAGCCAGGCTGGGAAGCATATGGCTGAAAGAGGCTCGGGGGCCAGGCGGGGCTGCTTTCTTTAGCCGTCCGTCCCATCGCTCTCGGCACGAGCGTGTCGCCCGTTTGGAAACACAAACAAAAACAAAACTGAACAAAAAGGACAGCAGGTACCCAAACGTCCCCTGCAACACGAGATAAAAGTCTCCAGGTTGTCTTAACGGACTCGGAGCCATATGGTGACCTCAGGCAAAGCCGGCTGTCTGTTTGCCTGCTACTCACAGGGTCATGTCAGCTTAATTTCTGCTTAACTGCAACCTGCTTTCTGTTCCAGTGAAGCCGCATCCTTCTCTCTTCCCTGGAGAGAGGGGGGGGGGTTAATAGATGAGTCATGATAGCCCCAAGACAGGTCACGTGGACAAGGGAGGGACTTCATCTCTCCAGTGGCATTCATAGCAGCAAGTCTCTAGCGTTGCATTCGTGAAGTGCTGTGTCGTAGGTGTTCTGCAGAGCAGGTGTATATTTGGCATGTATTCATCTCACCTGTTCCGTAATGCTTATTGCAGAGATGCCTGGGTACCCCGTATCATGTGGCGTCCCTCTATTTGTGGTTAGCACAGAGCAAAACAGGCGCCCTCTTTTCATGTTAAAACATTTGCGGAAGCAAGGTAGTGGTCAGAAAATTGATACGTCATTTCAACCGTGACATTTAATTTTTTATTTGAGAATTTATGAATGAATTTGTTAAGGACAAGTGGAGAATTCCTTTTGAATGTCATGATAGGAACCTTTGTGGGTTGTTAGCCATCTTGTCTGTTCCTCATGTGGTCAGAAATAATTATGAATGAACTTTAACCCCACCCCCCAAGGCCTGTAGCAGAATATAATAACATCTGTTAAAATCAGTCAAACTTTCCTTGCTGTGAATAATTGGACCTCTGACATGGCATGATTTGATTGTATCCAACAGTACAACACAGCCATACAGAGGCATTGGGGATGCTTGTGATGTATCTTGTACACTTCAATAGCAAAATGTCCATGTTGTGTTATGTATGAGCATGTGTAGCTGAGAATCCTATCTCTCTTAATCACGAGGTCAACAATGAATAAAATACCTAATTATTCATTACATTCTTATTATTAGCATACTTTTCATGTATGTGATGCTTGCAAGCATGGCTTGTCTATTATTGTTCTGAGCTCTGTTTTTCATTTCATAAGAAATGCAGTATATTGTGTACAGTTTATTTATAGAAAATGCATAGTTTTGACTATGCATGTTGGTATTGATAGAAAGAGGAGTCCACTCTATAAATATACAGTGAGCACACGAACATGATCAGTGGCTTTGAATCAGTCGGCTGACCCTTTCTATGTAAGACCCTGTTGCCATGGGCAAGACAGGGAAGCGGGCCTCTTTCACAAGCAGTAACAGGTGTTTACATGTGCCCACTGGCAGCTTGCACTGCACCGCCATCTTGGCAGCCGGCTCCACGGAAAACCCCCCATCCCATAATCGGCGACTCTAGACCAGAGCTAATTGATGTTTCTCAGCTTCCAGAGGTGTGTTTAGGTTCCGACGCCGCCCTGACATCAGATCAGGGGTTTGGTGGGTCATTAAAAAAAAAAAAAAAAAAAAAAACATTACCTTTCCTTTATTGTCAATCATGTGATCATTAACACAGGAAGTGACAGGGTTAACACAGGAAGTGACAGGGTTAAAAATAAAAGAAAAAGAAGTGTCATCAGAGCGGCCTGATAGGACCTGGCTATAAGCGCAGAAGGATAGGGAGAAGGTCAGAGGGCATATGGCATTCAATCTCATCTGTGGGGCTTCAGGAAAAGGTTGAGGGGTGGGCATGTCCCCTTTAACGCCCAGGCAGCCAGCCACACCGCTTCCCCCCTTTTTTATATGTATTTCAAATGCAAAGCTGCGAGGCCACGCATGCATATAGTCACCGCAGCAATCTCATCTATGTCCAATCTGTCACGGCTCAGTTTTTCATTATTCTTATTTGGAGATAGGGAGTCATATTTTATAGACACTTGAGCTGTGAGCGCGCGGGGCCGTCCGCGCTCTGGCCGGGCGGACGCGTCACTCTCGCCGCGAATCTAGGTCAAGGCGAGAGAAAGAGATGGAAAAAGGCCCGCAGTGTATCTGGGAGGCAAATGAAGCGGTGAAATTATTGAAATTTGATTTGGCTGTAGGAGGAAGGAGGCAGCAGGCCGTGGTCAGCCGCTGATTGAGAACCCAGAGGCTCGTGGGATGCGCGGGGTGGCGGCGGCAGGGAATTAATGCGCCGCTGTGGTTAACACGTAGAAATATGCACATATATACAGTGCTGGCATGTCTACAAAGGAAGGGGGGGGGGGGGGTGCAAAAGTGAAAAACCTTGTGAACATTTACCAAAAAAAGATATAAAAACTCATTGTTGGAACCCTGTCATCTTTCCGCCTGACTTCTCTTGGCCTTTTTTTTGAAGTAAGTGTCATGACTACAGAGAGTGTGTACATTGTGCTTTTATACATGTGTGTGTATGTATGTATATATATATATATATATATATATATATATATACTGTATATATGTATACTGTATATATGCCGTATATATATATATATATATATATATATATAAAGGGCAAGCATGTAAGTCGGTGTTGTGTCGGCCCAGAACAGAAACAACACCAGCTTTCTACCTCCCTGCCTCACATCCAGATGTCACTACAGACTCACATTCTCCATCACTGAGACGGCGAAGGCAGGGTTAAGATGACCTGTTTTAAATATAGACAGTGTCATGACAACATGCAGTGTGCCACTTATAAACGCCATTTGCATAAAACTTCTTTCATGCGTTGTTGTGGCCGCGGCAAGGAGAGACAGGTTGTTCCTGCCCTGTCTCTGGGGGTTAAGAAGAACAGCAGACCGGACACATACGGGAAGGCTTTCTAATGCATTTTAAATATAATGTGGACTGGGTCGAGAGAGATACCGCATCTCAGTAGCTAAGCAGGGTCTCGCTGATATCAGGAGCCACCTGGTCACCTGCAGGGGGGTGGGAAGGGTTGTTGTGGGCAGTGTCTGTGCAGGCAGCTATAAATGTGCTATCTGATGCTTAACTCTCATCGTGGCTCACGGAGGTGTAGAGATAAATGGTATATAACAGCCAGCCAGGCACGCCATTACTGTAAAATTAAATATATTTCAGTTCTTGTAATGTCCTTTTTTCAGGACCACTTAATTAATTTAAACATCGCAGAAGGTGTTGAAAATGTTTACAATATTATTTTGTTAAAAAATAAATAAATGGCGATAAATTCACAAATGGCCAACAGTATTGTGCTTTGCATTTTTTTATGAAGCATATAAAGTAAGAAGTTCCATCGTAATATGTTTATCACAACTGGATGGAAAAACAAATAGAAAAATAGCTAATTTCTATAGAAACATAAGAACTACAATGCAATCAAAAATATGTATCATTTTAATTGCACCATGACAATAAATTCAAAATGTGTTTCTCTTTGCCTTTATGAGTGTAGACGTACAGGTATATATTGAGTCCCCTTACTTAATAACTAAAAACACAAACTGAATTGAAATCCATTTGGGGCTTCATAGCTTAATTTAGGCTATTTGACATGCATGAAATGCCCAGAATGTATTGGACCATCTCACCTTCTCATTGCAAATTGCATTTATTTTAGCCATGCTTCATTATTGATCAATCCAATGCATAAATACATACTCCAAAAGCTTACTCTAGCTTGAGCCTCAATAGAGTCTAGTCTGTACAGTGAGCTGGTATAGGTATGTATTATTTTGTACAATTTGATTTCATATCCATTTAAGCAGTGACCTAGCCCACTAAAGGGTGGACCTGACATGACCGTATTCACAGTGCATTCTGGGTATGTCAGACAAACCGGGATGAAGCTAATGTAATTTTTAAAGTCTTCAGCTAAAATTTGAAGGGTTATCCAAAGTTGATTTAAAACAAATGGCTAAAATGGATTAGTGCTGATACACGAGCAGTAGGTGCTTTAAAAACATTTTGTAGAGGAAAAAATGTGCATACTTGTTGTAGGGAAATCAGTTGAGATTTAACTATAAAAATGGTCCCTTGCTTTTCGATACTGTGCACATACTTCGCATACTAAGATTTAAGGTTGATTACCTTATGGCTCTGTAGGTAAGTTATGCTTTATTCTTATTTGCAGTGACATTACCTTTTGATGTTGTCACTTAATCTTTGCCACTAGGCTTGTGTGTATTATTTGGCCATTGTTCCCCACACAATATCCCCTGACTTACTTCAGCCCTTTGCTCTGACATCTGAAGTTTTTATATGAGTATTTGATTCCCACAGCCTGGGCAGACTGGTGTGTGAAAACACTGGGAGACGGTTCTGTGGCATTTCCAACTTAAAGAGATCAGCTTGATGACGTCAGTCCTCTTCAGACCATCCAGAGTTGAGTGTAAGGAGCCTTTTGTATTTACATTTGTGAAGGGTTTCAAAGGGATCTCTTTCAGTTCATATTTTGAGACATTTGTTTTTATGTCCTATATACGTATATATATATAGTTTTTATATATAAAGTATATATTCCATGGAAGGGGAAAGTTTTATTGTATTTCCAGAGCAGCGTTTTGTACAGGTGGAGAAAGAAGACAAAGGAAAAGGGAGTCTTTGTGTTTGTTGTCCTGTACTTCTTTTTTCATTGAGACCGTGTGGGTCACAGAGGGGGACGCCAGACCCACCAGGTGCCCTGTTCATCCCTGCTGTCATCGCCCTCCCAGTCACACAACGCCTGCTGAATGGGCCCTGCTCATGTAGAGCAGGTGTATGAGGGCCAAAGCTGACCTCCTGGCACGGGGGGGGGGGGGGGGGGGGGGGGGGGGGCACGGGGGGGGGGCACGGGAGCAGGTTTTACCTCAAAAGATGGCCACAGTACCAGCATCTCTCTGTTGTCCCCTTCATCACCTGTCACTTCCACATTTACACCGATGCCCCATTTCCACCACATTGGTGCTTTACATTGGATTACAGATTATTTTATGCCAGTCTTATTCCAGTCCTTTGTTTACAAAGCTTATGAAAGTGTAAGTACTCTGTTCATGGGTATAAGAGTAGTACTTCCCTCCAAAAAAATGTGAACCTGTGACCCATTGGATATAACCATTAAAACCTCAATTTCTATGCAACAGTATATAATCACATCTACCATATTAACGATTAATGAAACACAATGAACAATAGGAATAAACTCTTCTTGTTTAATAATAATCCATTTTTTATTATTATTATTATTATTATTATTATTATTAAAAAACTGTAAAAAATATGTAATAAAAAAAATTTAAAAAAAGGTTTCGATTACAGTAAGTATGCAAGAGAAGCAAAAAAAAAAAAGAAAGTTGATAGAAATTCTGGGGCTTAAATTGAGGCGGCCTAATCTTTGGTGCTGAGGGCCTAAGAACAAGGGACCAGCCACTGCCATCCGACAAATTTGTCATCTCTCCGTCACACTGATGCCGATTGGCAGGGGAGACGGGAAGATGTTGACAGCGAGCCACGGTCATCAAAACTCTAGCAGCCGGCCGGGGACCTCTGTTGCCACTAAGTGACAGGACATGACTACAGTACAACTGACTGCTTCTCACTCCCCTGCAATTCACGCAAAAATCCTCACTATCTTTTTACTTTCCTATTGGAAGGGTCCTAATTGCAATACAATGGGTGTCCAATCAGAGTGCAGTATGTATGGTTTAAACAAGCCATAGTACAATAATACATTTATTGTACCCTTATGAAAGTGATGACAGAGGGAGAGAGAGAGAAAGAAGAGAGTGAGAGGTGTTGATCGGGAAGTTTATTGCATGAATCCAGCCAATTCATCCTCTTTGGTACTCTATGGCTTCACTCTTAGAGCAATTCATAATGTATCATTGCAGGTATTTAATTTATTTTCTGTTTTGTGGAATTGCTTATTTGTTTGTTGTTATTTATTAATTTTAATTTTTTAATTTTTTTTAATTGATTTTAAGGGGGGTTAGCTATGTCTACTGATGGATGTGGTCTTTGAGCTTCATGCTGATCCTTTCTCTAGAAAGTGTGACCATGTCTGAGCCTGTGGCTGAGATCAAATGAACTTGTTTGCTGAGGATGGATGGTAAATGAATGTGATGCCATATTAACTACACAACAGAGAAACAATCATAAATGGAGGGTCACTGCCCACTTATGCTGTATTTATGGCTGTGTAAGGCCCTACACTTAAATGTGTAAATGCATTTAATTCATAACAAATAATCTAATTTATAATAATTCAGACTATAATGGGTCAGAGTTTTTCCCCAGAGTACTTTCCTCATATTCTGACAGAACAACGTAACTCCATGTCGAGGAGCTGGGCAACGAGGAGATTGACAGGTGGATGAGGAGGGGACAGGATACCTGGCTGCTCTTACCAGCAAATATTAAATGCTTCTGATGTTTATTCCCCGCTCTGCCTGTGTGCGTTAAGGTGAGGGTAAACTACATTTTATGGTTGTCATAACATCGTATTCCTCGCCTTGGTATCCAACCGGAAGCGCTAGTACATTGTGCGTTGGAGATATACAGCCTTGTTGATAAGTCTCTCTCTCTCTCTCTCTCTCTCTCTCTCTCTCTCTCTCTCTCACACACACACACACACACACACTCCCTCTCTCATACACTGTGCCTATCTCCCTCTCTCCACCCACTCCTGTTACCTGCTCTCTGCAGTCCTAGGGACCACAACCCCTGTTATCACAGCCAACAGCCAGGATGAATTATTTTCCCAGCAGGGTAGGGACACATTTCCCCACCCCCAACCTGTGCCCCACTGCCAGCGGACTTAAGCTGGCACAAATAGAACTTACCAGCCCTCATTCTCCTATCCTCCCCAAACTGGGCACTAGCACAACACCCCCCCCCCCACCCCCCCCCCCCCCCCCCCCCCATCTTCAACTTCTTCTTCTTTTCCTCCTCCACCCTGTCCCCTGTTCTCCATTCCCTGGCCTGTCATCAATCTTATTAAATTGACAGCCGACAGATGTTAGCCTTTGCAAAGATCAAATCCGTGGCTTCGGGGCTACTCACGACAGAGCACACTAGTCACCGTGAGATGAAGGCCGTAGCTGGTGCAAGAGCGAGATCAGCACCAATCGCCACTCACTGCCCCACGCCCACCACCCCCACATGCCCTGCCAGGCATCCACTTCCACATCATGAAGTAACAAACTGTCCATCCCCAAATCCAATCTGACAAGAGGGTGAGGGGTGAAAGGACAATAACCAAGTTCAGCTCAACTCATCTAAAATTTTGGCTGCGAAGCATTATTGATTCTGTGTGTATGTGTGTGTGTGTGTATGTGTGGTGTGCCCATGTTTGCTTATTTGTGAGAAGCTAACTTTATTGTCATTATATTTGGATGCATGTTCATCCCTCCTTATGTATATACAGTATGTTTGAACATTTGCCTGTGTGAGCCAGGCTTCATTTTTATATTATCCAGACATCATGATCATTTGTCATTTTGTTTTGTTTTTACTGACCCACAGATAGGGAGGGGGTGACAATAGCCGTGTCACCCTGTAAGGGTGTAGCTAATTGGAGCTGGGATTGGTTAGTGATTTAATGTGAGAAATCCCCTGTAACTGGTGTTGTTGTGGAAGTAGGAGGAAGCAATCACCTCTTATGGAATGTATTTGAAAATGTATTGAAATAATTATATAATAAATATACCAAAACACTGCAAAATAAAGAAACGATATGCCAAATAAAGCAATATATCTGCTTTTAGATATTACAATGTATTGCACTGCTGGGAAATGTATTGATCTTTCCAAGTTACCGTTTTCCAAAATAGACTCTCCAGAAAGTCCATATATTATATATTTCTATTATATTGTAATATATTCCAGTCTTGTGTGGGCTGTGAGGGGATTCTATCTTCTGGATGAGATTTACAAAAAAGATCATGAAAAGCTATCACAGATAGCAATCTGCTACACATTGACTTAGCCAAAAAAAAGAAACAAACACAATAATTTAGCTGCTTCATATGGAACGATGAGGTGTGTCTGAAGGAGGCCCAATATGTCATTTAATGGATGAGAAATACCTGAAATCTTGTATCTCGCCATGATATAAATCTTCCTATTTAAATGAGCCTGCTTCACCATAGTGCATGTTTTCTGTATGCTGAATAAGCATATTAGCAAAGCACGCCTTCTCTTGCACCCATACACATACACAAACCACAACTGATCATGGCTGTGACATGGCTGCTACAAGCCAACCAGTTTGCAGCACTTGCATGTAATAGTTTATAATTTGCTTTTGTGTCAATACTTCTCAAAATCAGTATGCACAAATTATTGTCACTGCTCTACATTCAGAGGTAAAAAGACAATTTCAATGTTTGTTCATTAGAACTTGGTTAAATAAAGTAGCTACAACCAATTAAATTGCAAGAGTAACTGAAAAGCCAAAAATCCCACCAAAAGTGTTTTTAAATGACCTGTAACTTCTCAGAAAAAATTAAATGTGATGTTATTCCAATCATATCACCCAAGTCGTACAAGGCTGATCAGATAGTTGGTGGCCCTATAATGATTAATTACATTTTTTAAATAAGTAAAAAACCACAGAGGTAGAAAACTAAATGTCTCCTGCAACATTACCAGCTGACATGTTGTGCTTGTTTCTGTGTTAGATCACATACACACCAAAAAAGAACTGATTTACAAAGAGAAAACTCTTTATTGTACAACCAAATTATCCCATATAAGTAATATGTATAACATAAAAATTAACTGGGCTCTTTTAACCTTTTAAAATATACAGTATGTTTTAAATATTATTTTATTTATATCTATTTCTGTCATTCTTTTTTCTGAACATTTCTTGAACAGTTGAAAGTCTAATCAAATTTTCATCACTATTTCTGTGCTACAAAGATTTTAAACCTTCTTGGATGCTAGAAATGTGCAACCCAATCAAACATTTTACACAAAAAAGCAAGTAAGTTTAACACTGCCTGACCAATCAGATGCAAACCATGGTGTTAATCCATATCACACAAAAACTATTTTCCTTGACTATAAACTCTAACTGAAAAAACTTGACAAAGAGGTGGATTAATCTGGGAAGGTTTGTTTGAGTATGATTGAATTTTATGTGTACTTAAAGAGACAAAGTGCATTCGATTGAATCCCCGCCCACAGTTTGTACTTTGTGTAACTGGTATAATAGCTGCTTGATTGATTCTCAATTTTATCTTGAACCACAAGGGAATTACTGTAAGTATGAGGTATGACTTATAACCATTCAATCCTTGCTTTCCAGAGAGCTGAACTGATCACATTTAACCCTTTAATGTGTAAGATTACTTAATGTGATACATTACATTACAAGCATTTAGCAGACGCTCTTATCCAGAGCGACTTACACAAAGTTTTTTTTTTTTTTTTTTTACATATTATCCATTTATACAGCTGGATATATACTGAAGCAATTCAGGTTAAGTATCTTGCTCAAGGGTACAACGGGAATCCTACCTGGGAATCGAACCTGCAACCTTTCGGTTACAAGGCCAGTTCCATTATACTACACTGCCGCCTGTGTAGTATGTCACAAAGATGTGATTGGAATGTTCTTAACTGAAACAATCTAGTGCTGATGTAATCACTACTGGTAATCAAAAGCAATGGAGTTATAGAATACTGACTTAGAATTTTGAAAAACATTCCAAAAAGCCTACTCTTCAAAGGCTTAAAGGCCCACTCAGTATTTTTGGTTGCTAATCGATGAAAATTATGTGGATGGCAATGAAGTACCTCGGTGGTTCATGGTTCTTTTTTTTAAATCTAGCCACAATAACAATTCAATATGACAAAACCATTTTCAGGTATGGTTTATTTGGCAAAATGTTAGCTATCTATTCTTTTTGATATATTATCTGACGAGGTGAACACCAAGTAAAATGACGAGTGAGTGAAATGTTTGTTTCCATGGTGATGAGCTGCGCAAGGACTACACAAAAAAATCAGATATTAAAAACAAAGAAGAATGAAATGCGGAAGACGGAAGATGAACAAGGAAGTAAATACTTATTTTTCTTTTTAAAGTGCTTTTCATGAGGATCGTTATTGTTATTTTTAGTAGGATAATAATTCCATACTATAGTACCGTATCTTCGTCTTTTTGCTCGTTGTAAGCGGTTGGCATTTTTTAGCAACCAAAATTACTGAGTGGGCCTTCAAAGTTCTAGAGCTGGAAAATACACAACCGCTTTGTGTCCTCATTTATAAATATTGTCGTAAATATGATCGTATATTTGTGTGTACCAACTTGCGTACGAAAAGTTATTCATCAAACTTGCTTAAACCACTGAGCATAAATGTGTTCGCAGGTTGATAAGTCACACTTGATCGTACATTTGAAAGCGCTTGCACATCATTATGAATTACCATACTCACACGCCCATTCACTACCATATTTGGCAAGGCCACCTCTTTTAAAATGCAGTTTTCTCGGTATTCTAGGCCATGGCGGGCAACACAAAAGCAAAGAAGAAGAATTTTTCCATGAGGGTGAACTTGAAATGCCTCTGAATGAAGTCCGTGAGAATAAACGTGCTTCTTGGGAGTGTCTGGGATTGTTTGAGTAGCCTAGCTCAAAAGCTGCTAAGAGTCAGATGGTAGGGCTGTAAATAGTGCTTCCTCTGAATACCAAACTACAGTTGAAATAAAAAAAAAAAGAAATGGTTGGTTATCAAGCTCAACAATGAAAAATAAAATAACCCTTCACAAAAAAGGTTCTGGAGGTACAGGTGGAGGAAAGGGCATCCCGGACCTCACGCCTACAGATGAGAGGATGGGAGATATCATTTATATACAATCTTATACGACTGGTGATGCATAGGCTAATTATTTTCATATGGCTGTCTCCAATAAATCCTTATACAGAGGCTATTTCCTGATTGAATCATTTAACCGGCTCATGCTTCATTCCATTCAGGATACATGTTATGAACAACTAATAGTGGTGTCTAATTACAAATCAACTTATTAAAAGTCAACGTATTCAGGTATTATTTTTGCAATTAGGCTACACAATGTAGCCCCACTAGAGCCGCAGCACGTAGGTGAAATGCATGTTAAAATATTGCTCAGATGTATTAACTGCTTTTAGTATGAACACAAATGCAATGCCTTGGACGTTTTTTTTGCCCTTTTATGATCAGCTACTCATTTAAGGCGAAATTTGATTTTTAAGCTTACATAACCTAAGTTTTCCAAAGAGCACATTTTTGTTTTTCACCTGTTGACTCAGAACATAAATTTTTTTTTTCATTATTTTGGCTGCGTAACAATTGTGTCCTCGCTGTTCATTGCATGCAATGCCCCCCCCCTCCATGTTTTATTTTGATAAATACAAAACTTTGCATTAAAAATGGTCGTACGCACCCTTTACGATCAGATTTGAAAATATGCATGAATGATAAATGAGGTCCTTAATATTTAATCTGTGATCTTCCTATATGCTTGTAAATAATGCAGATTAGTTCTTTGTCTGGGGGATTCAGATACAGTGGACACACATTCATCCAAGGACTAAAGCGAATGTGCCCAAAAATATTAAATTGGCAGTCGCAATGACTACATATAGCAAAAGTAAAAACATTTATGGAATAGTCTTCTTGCCTGTTTGATGTTTGTTACCTTGATTCGTTGGTTGTGCTGTGATATGCATTAGTGTCAAGGGCTCTGAATATTCAAACATACTATTGGAGGATACAAGTTCTTAGTGGTTCTTGATAAAAAATTATAAAATATTAAAATGATAAATGATTTAAAAACATCCATTGAACACTTCAACAGTGCAGATAAGGATTGCTGATTAAAACTCCCTGTCCCAATTTGAACAGCATTACACCAACAAGAAGCCGTGAAAATCACTGAGGAACACGTTTCATATAAATAATTCAGCTCTGCCCTGGCCTCCCATTCTGAGAACCACAGAAAGTCAGCTACAACCCCTTCCTTTTCCCACGCACTGATTCCATTCAAGGTAATTAAAAAAACCTTAAAAAATAAGTAAAATGTGTGTGTGCGTGCGTGTGTGTGCGTGTGCATGCAGGTGTTTTAAAAGACTGAAGTAAAAAGTGCAAAGTAACAGTTGAAGAAGCTGATTTAAGCAGTCAGAACATATGACATGAACTCCAGCGGTAAGTGCTAAGGGCCACAGTAAAGATTCCCGCCCACCTCAGGACAGGAGAGGGGCATGCCGTGAGCTCGAACATGCTCCGTGTTCTCAGCACACTGCATGAGATAAAGTTTCGTGGAAGGAACATGGGGTTGACATGAGTGCGGGGTTGTCAGGTTCACTTGACACTATAAAAGGAGGGGGGAGGGGCCGCTTGCCCCGCCCTGTGCACGGACTGTGTAACCCCCAGCGCTCCTCAGCTATGTTATCAAGCCCCAACAGGAGACTCAGAAGCACCACAAGAATGCAGCAAGTCCTCCTCTTTGACCGGGGGGGTGGAGGGGAGTGTTCTTCTCCAGGCTCAGGCGGGTGGAAGGAGGGGGGGGGGGGGGGGGGGGGGGGGGGGGGGGGTAGTGGGGGTGGGGTGTCTGAAGAAAGCAGGTCAGAGGAGATGGGGGGGGGGGGGGGGGGGGGGCAGGTGAGGGGGGAGGGGGTTCAGTTTGCCTGAGCTGGTTGAAACCACACTCTGTGAGTCTGGAAATTGTCAGGAATGCTCTCTTGGGGTGAAGTGGAAATCTCTGTTTCCCAGCAGATTGTCACTACTAGGCAGTGGTGTTTTTTTCTACGTCTTGGAGAGAGAGGGAAGGACAGGGACTAAGAGAGAAACCCAGGAGGGGGAAAAAAACATAAGAAAACTGGTAGGAACACTTAAAGAAACACGGGATCAGTAAAGGCAACAGAAGCAAATCTCTTACTGTGTTTTTTTAAGACAGTTATGAAAATGTCTTTACAGTCTTTATAATCATCTTTTCATTTTACACTGAAAATGCGGAAATAGAATTGTGGGATTCACTGTATAAACATGTTATTACAGTTTAACAGTTTATGCATTAAGTCCACAATTTTTTTTATCCATTTGTGCTATTTGACTTTGTGTCGTGTTACATCATTATTAATGATTTTTATTATACCTTATTGACCAAAATATAGAGGACATCGCGATGAGAACACAGAGATTAAGGGAAAACCAAGGAGCAGGTAGAGAAAGTCACAATGGGTCTAATTATCGATCAAGATTTTTGACATTGATTAAACATACAGCACATGAACATCTGCATGCGGCCAGACTACTAGAGGAAACAGAGGTATATACGCGCATGTGTGTGTGTATGTGTGTATGCGTGCGATTATATAGTGGAACACATTTCTCCTTTGTTTACTTTTTGCTGGCTAATCCCAGAGCTTTGACCATGTCAGAGTGCTTTTTGTTCCTCTTCGTCTTCCTTTTCTTCCTCTCCTCCTTCTTCTCTTCGTGTGAACAGGAGCATGTCATCTGTGGCCTTGTCGCTTTCTCAGCCAATCAGTGCAGGACACTCCAGCTCTGTGTTAATTGCCCCTCCGCTGCCCGGCCGTCATCTGCCCACATCACTCCCTCTCTCCCCCTCTCTCTCGCTCCCTCTTTCCCCCTCTCTCTCGCTCCCTCTCTCCCCCCTCTCTCTCGCTCCCTCTCTCCCCCCTCTCTCTCTCGTTCCCTCTCTTCCCCTCTCTCTCTCGCTCCCTCTCTACCCCTCTCTCTCGCTCCCTCTTTTCCCCCTCTCTCTCGCTCCCTCTCTCCCCCTCTCTCTCGCTCCCTCTCTCCGCTGGCTGTGGACAGGACCCGGGTGAACGAGGGAGTGCCGTTGGGGGGTCAGGGGTGCAGCGGGCACCCTTGGAGGGGAGGAGGCTCTGGTGGGGGTGGGGGGGGTGGGGGGGTGGTCAGGTTCAAGGGCACGGACAGGTACAGACACACATAAACCAGGAGAAAGGTATGTCAGCAGTACAGGTATAAAGATGAGGATCAGGGCTGGCTCTACAATAAACAGCCGCCATAGCCGGCTTTGTTTATACAGATAAAGAACCCTCTGTAAGTCTCCACATGGCGCCCGGGTGTAAGGATCAGGCGCATGGATTGGAGGGGGTAGGTCAAGGTGGGGGGGGGGGGGAACACAGGTGGCTGAACACAGTTACTCAAACTGTAAAGAGCAAAGAAAACTCTTTAAGTGCATGAATTCAAGAGCTGTGGATTACTTTAAGATGTATACATTTAATTTTACCACATAGAACGTTAAAATTTCCACAATAAAAAAAATACTAGCAGTGAGTCACAGGGCCATCTTCTTTAATCAGTTAGCACATGTTATAAAAACAAGAGGCTTGTGCAGGCTTTCACAGGACCCTCTGACAGAAATTTAACATTGTGCATGGCCATGTTTTATTGATCTGATTGGACAATGAGCTCCAATCAGGAGGCTGTGTGCAGTAGAATTAGCAGTCTCTACCTTTCATGTTTCCGGAAACCCGCATCTAAATCTTACACTCTGTCCAATCAAACATGGTCCTGGTACAGCACGTCTCACCTTGTTGGATTTGATTGTTTGAATGCTACGTTTGATTTATCAAATTAAAGAGATACAGATGTTCATACATTTCTAGCAACCACTTCTAAACCAAATGCACAATCAGCATCCAACATATTTTTGATGCAGTAATGGAATTATTATTATTTCTCTTTAAATAATGCAATCTAAATAGAATCTGGAAATGCATAATGAAGCGGGTCAGTGCTGTATTTTTCCCATTAAGAGTTAATAAGTGGCCAGTGTGTACACTAATAGTGTGTCAGGGTTCATTATAGCCCCTGGCCTCTCGTCTCTCTGCTGAGCTGCCCCCAGTTTCACATATGGAGAACTCATATCAAGATGGTTGCCATGCCAGCAGGGGAGATTTGCATTTGTGTTATCTATTTAAATAAATTCTCATGGTTTATAACCGCTATAATGCATCTTGGCCAGGCCCAGCTCATTGCTAATTTATAGCCAGTCTAGTGTGTCTGAAGCTGATGACACCATCTGAAGCATGTTGTCTAGACGACATTGAACCCACTGTCCGTGGGGTAATTGTTTTATGCAAATGAATAAATCCAAGGGTGACATGTTCATTCACCATGCGTGTAATTTGATTGAGGTGTGCTGTGACTTCTGCCAGCCGGATCCCTTCTTTTTTATTATTATTGTTATTATCATTATTATTATTATTCAGCGCTGTCTCCAAGGCTCCGAGATGGGATTTCATTTTTTTTTAAAGCAGAGGGCATTTGCCGTTAGTCCTGGTGGAAAGGTGGAAACTCCGCAGCCCTACCGTTCTTATGTTCTGGCACAATACTGCCCCCCCCCTCCACCCCCCCTCCCTTTGTCACATGTGCTTTTTGTTTTTTTGTTTTTTTGGGGGGGGTTATCAGACACAGACAATAACAATCTACAGACTGGACATACTGTCATGCATATGAAAAGGTAAAGAAATAAATACGAAT